>PVLD010006633.1:0-98836 GCA_004027595.1 Dinomys branickii | reverse complement strand
ATCAGATTCAAAATGTGGAGCTATAAATTCCAAAGGCAGTTCAGCAGGCGGAGGTCTGCTGCAAAGGCTGCTCCAATGATTCCTTCTCTTTGGGAGAATGTCCCTTAAGCTTTCTGCTGAGATTTGTTCTTCTGTCTTCCCTTTTTTGGGTATCTGATTCAAAATATTGAGCAGTAGATTCCCCAGGCAGTTCAGCAGGGAAAGGTCTGCTGCAGAGGTTGCTCCAATGACTTTTCTTTGGGGGAATGTCCCTTAAGCTTTCTGCTGAGAGTTCTGCTTAAAAGGCTGTACAGATATTGGTTAGATACTCCCTTCCTAGTGACCTGGGTGAGGTGTGTAAGACCGCTCCCCTGCCCTCCCAGGGTTCCCTGCAGGTATAGGGATGGATCTCCTCCCCCACTCAGTGATCTGGTCGCGAGCACAGATATCTCACCAGTTTTTGGAGTCCCTGCAGGCAGGAAGGTTCCAAGGTGCCAGTTTATCCTTTTGGGCTTTCTGCGTGGCCCGCCCGATGCGCGCGAAATGTGGGACTGCTGGGCGTTGCCGCCGCTAAAAAGCCGATCTCTGTCGGGAGTCGCCGGAAAGCTGCACAGGCTCGGGAGGCGGGAGGGATCGAGCTGGCTGTGCTCCCAGGGCGCTCGGACCGAGCCAAACTTCCTCCCAGCGCGGAGCGTCCCTGGCTCCCAGCTTCTGGGGCTTTCCCACGTCTCGCCACGGCAGCCTGGTCCGCCCTACCGCATCTCCCCTGGCATCTCAGAGAAATACGCCCAGTTTGAGCTTCCCAGCCGAGGTCCCGGCATTCACACTCGCCAAGTCTGTCTCGAGCTGGTGGTGTTTATTAAGGAGGATCGCTCCCTTGCTGCTCACCTGGTCGCCATCTTCCCGGAAGTCCTACTTTACTTTTTAAAACATGGCAATGTTGATTTCCTTTTCCTGCTTCTGCTAGTCAAGACTGTCAGATCAAATACATGAGAGATTTTTTGGTCAAGTGTTTAAAAATGCTGCCTCCTTGGCACTGGAAGCCTTGTTTCCCAAAACCCCAGATGAAGTCGGTGCAGTGGCTGCAGAAGGTGGGCTGCTTGAAGAAGCGGGTGATGAATTTGTGGTCCTTCACCTCGTGCACGTTCTTCTGTCTCAGCGCCCCTTTGCAGGCGAAGCGGTTGGCCACGTCCTGAGACGCCGTGGAGTCGTTGGCCGGGAAAACGTCAGCCATGGTCTCCCCAGCACCTCTGCCTCCGCCGGGAGCGGCCGCCCGCGAGGGCCGGGTGGGCGGGGCGCGGCGGCGGCGGCGGGGCAGCGGGCAGGTGGCCGAGGTCCCCGCGTGGAGGCGCGGCGGCGGCGGCACTGGCCGGGAGCGTCGGGCCGGCGCGGAGCAGAGCCGGAGCCGCTCTCTTGGTTGCTGGCCTCACGCTCACTGACAGCTTGGCGCCCGGCGCTCGCACTTCCTACTCGCGGCGGCAGAGGCGGGGGAGCCTCAAGACACATTTTGAGGCTTGTCTATCTTAAAATGATGTGCTAAAAGTCGCCACCCCTTACAAAACCTTGTACTCTTGAACTCCCCCAAATTATCTCTTCACAAATTATGCAAAACAAAGCCATATCTTTGTCATTACCAAAGAAGAAAGTATAGTAGAAATACCTCTGCATAAAACTGAACTGTATAAATCTCGGTAGGTATTACATCTACCCTGTCATACCTGCGTTTCAGTATAGACCACATGTTCAGGCATTGGGAAATGTTGTGCTGAATAATACAATAGGTAAAATTTCCCTGTAAAAAGTTATAATTCAAATGAAACTAAAAAGCCTTGATATCTAGGAAATTTATCAAAACTTGAACCAATATTCATTGTACATATAAGACACTAGCTCCTTGTAAAATAGGTAGCCTGTCTGGTTTCTTTTTGCCCTTCTTTTTCTTTCAAATCAGTGGCCATTGAAGAAACAGGAATCTACATTGAAAGCACTTCTGATGAATATGCCCCAGCCCATCCGTTTACATATTCATCATCTCTTTCCCACTTATATTTTATTTCACTGTTCAAGAAAGGAAACATTCATATGCAAGGCCCTTAGATTGCTACTTCTTAAATAGTCACAACATCCTTCATTCTGTCAGGTTTTTTAACAGAATTAACATGAACTATGGAGCCATGAGAAAACTTACAAGACTGGCAGAGAACTAGACTACTTCTACTGAAACTATGAAGTTAAAATATTCATTCTATAATTATAAAACAAGACTTATTTTCAGAAGGTATACACACCAAAGGAAAAGAAAACATGGCAAAATAATGGCTAAATAGCAGAAAAATTATTTGATAGAAAACGTAATAATTGGAAAGTACAGTTAAAACACGTCTTAAAATTTGAGGACAGTTCATGCAATCAATTTAAAGCATGGGTTGCAAGTGAAAGGTTACATAGTCAGTTTGGGAGATATTTCTATTTCTAGTAGAGTATCTAAAGATATGTAATAGAAGTATGCTTCACTTTTATTGAGCAAATTAACTGAGGATTTTCAACCAGTAACAAATCAGTTCAAAGAATCACAGCCCATCCGTGGGATTCTGGGCAAAGGACTTAATCATGTGCCTTCTCAACCTGGTCTCAGGTTGGGGGACCTGGATGGTTTCCGCACTGTGGAGTGCCTGAGCTTCCTCACCAGGGAAAAGGTGACCATGACTTTGCTATTTCGTCATTCTGCATACACAACACAGAGAGGTGCACAGGCGCACAGTGCTAGGATCCGCTGGCTTTTTGTGACTACTGTTATTATTGAGATGGAATATCCTTTCAAAATAATCAACAGAATGACGTCAGTGTTTTAAGAAAATTCAGATCCTGGGATCAATACCTCTGAGCATCACTGAGTGAAATGCATGGATCAATTATAAAATAAATGTTGGTTTTGTTCTGAGTTGTTACCTTTATTTGTGAATCCCTGTGCATCAGAGAATTGTATAAAAATCATAAAAACTTTCAACTATATTTTACGGATCCCTCAACTTCTGCCCTCAACAGTGACCTCTACATTTACAAGGCTAGCCCTCCTAAGATAATCAGTACATGCACTGTGAACATTTTGGACTAAGGAAAAATAGCATAATTATCGTATGCTTTGAATAAAATAAAACTACTTGGAAAACAAATTGAGAAAAGTAACTTGAAGAAAGAGCTAATGAACAAGAGAAGTGAAACTTGGTGTTCTGTCTGACATTCACTACTGCTCGGGTCAGAGTTGGCGTTACACCTGAATACCTTCTCAAAATAGAAAACCAAGCTGCCACAAGAGGAATACTTCCTAGTCTTAGCAGGATTCTAAATGTTCTGTACCCTTGAAACAGTGCTCTGGAAATAATAGCCTGCTTGTGATAATGGGAGCAGATGTTGTTGTCAGGAAGCTCTTCCAATTACATTTCAAACGCCCTTGTGTTTCAAAGAATTCTAAGTCTAGCTCAGTAGGATTAGGGAGGGAGTAGAAATTAACTTAAGGTACAATTCTATTCAAGTGGTTCAAGCACTGTGAGGCTGAGCTCACGAGCTCTGCAAATGAAAGAGTATCAAATAAACACCAGGCAGTAATGACAAGTGCACTTGGTGCTCATTTTGCCGTTATACTAATGTGAGTAATTAAAGACAGGTGTATCTGATGACTTGGCAATGGCAAGGACATTGGTTTTCTGTATATAATCTTTTCTATCCACTATTTAAATAGAAAAAACTATTAATATCTTTCCTGAAAGCCCTCCAAAATCAATTGTGCTTTTTTTCTCAAAGTAAATGAAACAATTTGAATATGTCAAGTTCAAAATTGGAAGGGAATATTTCTATTTATATAAAATTAACTGTCTGTTAATTGTCTTTCTGACTAATTAAAAGACAAGAAAATGTCCTCATCAGGCATGTTGGCGTGCTGTCACTGACCCTTAGCTTTGGGAAATCTGAGAGCCAAGAAAGACTCACATCTCTTTAAGCACAGATGTTGCTATACCAGGCAAGGTGTGGATTGCTTCTGTCAAGGCAAGTATAGTGAAATAGATCAAATGTTTTAGTTTAATTCAAACTAAAATCCAGCAAAGAATTATTTTTCGGAAATAGTTATGGGAAACATAGTAAATTTTGTTGTGTTGCCTTAGTCCCCTGTGCTATAAATTATTGGAACTTATGTTTTCACTTGAGACAAAAACGTTGTGTACAACTGCTTGAGAGTCTATGTATCATTGGTTAAGTGGGTAGTATTTACACAGGTATGCATCTAGGCACACACTTACCTGCATATGTATAACACTGAACTTCAAGCAACTTATAATTCTCTAAAGACAAAACATACATATATTTCAAATACTATGAGTCAAGTTGTCAGATGGATAAAAGTTGTTTATTTTGTTTGTGGTTAATGTACTTGCATTTCCTTTAAATTTATCATTTTGATTTGCTGTGCTTCATAATTTCAGAATAATTTTTTACCTGTTTCATGTAAGTTTTATTTTTAGGAAATATACTAAAGATCCTAGTACCTAATGCTTTTATGTATAAAAAAATTCAGTGAAAATACAAGTAAGCAGCAGATGAGTAAATAGCAGATGCATCGTTTATTTTTCTCAGATATATTTTCATTCTAACCTCGAATCTCCTTGTGAAGAATAGCAAGAACAACGTTCTAGTTATAATACAACGTTTTCCTTCTGTTAAAAGAGGACCATCTTATTAGTGCAGAAAAGTTGGTCCCACCACTGGCTTAAGTGTCAGTGTTTTCCTGTAATTACATTGTACTTCTTTGGCGGTGTGACAAAGGATGCTGACAAAACTTCCATCTCCTATTTTGGCTCCAGATTGTCTTAGATGTATCAGACCACAATTTGGAAAAATAATAATCTGTCATGCTGGAGAATGCTCCTGTGCAGGAAATACAACCCGGTGTGTAAAAAACAAGCAAACAAAACAACACACAGAAACCCCCTAGCAGTGCAGTGTTCTGCCACACAGAGCTAGGTTTCGGCTTTGTTCTTGGTCCTAACACCTATGGGCATGTATCTTTGAATGCATTTCTTAACATCTGTGAACTTTAGTGGGTTTCATCTATAAAACAGAAGTGACTGCTCGGTGTGGTGCTGCACATCCATAATCCCAGCACTCAGGGGCCTGAGGCAAGAAGATCACCATGAGTTCAACGCCAGCCTGGGCTATACAGTGAACTCAAGGCCAGGTTGCACTACATAATGAGATCCTACCTCAAAATAAATAAGTAAATTCATCCATACATACGTGTATACTGAAATGACACCAACTTGCCCCATTCTCAAGGGCGTGATCGTCAAATTATGCACATCTATATTACCATAATCAACCCCTTCTTTTCAGTAGATTGTAAAGCACAGTTCTATAACGTCTGACACATAAATTTGAACTAACTCACTTATTTGACGTTTATTTATGGAATCACACAGAGTATCCTATATTATCTTTGGATTTAACTTGCAACAGGAATACCTGCCAGATGCCCGAGGGAAGTGATTTTCTTGATGGGGAATTGTATATAAAATTACAGAGGTAAAAATTTTTGTGTAGGCTCAGTGTGTAGCTCAGTGGTTGAGTTCTTGTCTAGTATTTGTGAGATCCTGAGCTTGATCTCCAGGATAGAAAAAGAAAAACACTGAAAATCTTACAGGGTTTATGTGTGGAAGCATATTTATTTTTTATATTTATTCATTTTCAGAATTAGAAGCAAACGTTGGAGGATGGATTATACATAATAAACTTCATTTCTTTTTCCACTGGTAATTACATCATCAGTGCATTACATTTTTTCCTGGAAGTTTTGTTATGTTCAAGAAAATATTAATTCAATATACATAGGTGAAAGTTTACTGATTAATTACAATAATTTTAAGCTTGATTCTTTTAAGATATCTGGAGCAATAGTGATCATGTGTTTATAATAAGTATAATTTTTATTTTTGCCATATGCTTGTGCATTGTCCACAATTCTAAATAATATGAAGTAATAACTTAAAGGCATGAGTATACCAATTCCTGACAATTATTAGAAAATCTCAATTAGCTCAGTTAATTTTTAACTATTAGAATATTCTACTCTTAGTGAAAATGCTTTTTTTTAAAAAAAACTTTCATCCTTTATTAATTTCTTCTAGAAACTAGTGAAATAGGCACAGGTTTTTATGATTTGTTATAAATATTGTCACATTTCCTTCTTATTACTTTTACAAATTTAGAACAGTTTTTCTTAATATGCATTATTATTATGTAATACACTAAAATCTAATTTGTTAGTTTGAACTGTTAGTTCATTAAAATTTTAGAAGATCTGAAGTCTTTACAATGTGTTCTGATGTCTTTTAATGATTCCTTACAGTTCTACAATTAAATATTGTTTGATGCTATTTTAAACACATACATACATAGATTTCAAATGCATTTGAATTATTGGAGCAAAAACTTTTGAATTATTCAAGTAAAAACAAAGAGTGGCTTTCTCTTTATTATTGATGAAATAATTAAGGCTCTTTTTAATCCCACAGGTTCCCTCAATTTCACTTTTAAGAGTGATTTGTCTCTTTATCTTCCCCTCTCCCTTTATCTCCTTCTCTCTCGCTTTAAAGATGCACTCAAATGATATGTATAATTTAGAATTTTACTCCCAACTCTCCTTCACATTTAAAATTATATATTCATTGTTTTCACCCTTGTGTTCACACAAGGAGTTGTTCTGTACAGAGGACATACCACAATCTCTAGTAAATCCCTTATATCTCATTTACACAAAGCCTCTTACCCAAATCAACTTCACCATCACTGTAATTTGTGTGTTGTTCGGTACACCACTAGGGGGTGGCATTATTGCACAACAAAATGGATAGGGTTACTAATCGGGTGGGATGTATTATACAGAAACCAAACAAGTGTTCTTTGGTAAAGTAATGTAGGAAACACTGGGTGAAGCAAAGTGAAGCAGAATTGTTTCTTCCACATTTTCTTGTACCCTTTATATGTCAAGGTGACTCTTCATGAAGGGATCCATTTCTAGTTTTCTGTAACTATGACCAAAACCCTGACCTAATCAACTCAGATGAGGAAAGGGTTGATTTGGATTGAGGTTTCAAGAGCTTCCATGTTTGATCTCTGGTCTCCTTGCCTTTGTGCTAATGGCAAAGCAACATACTGCAGTGGGGCGCATATCATAAAGCAAAGCCAGTCATCTCAGTGTAAAGCAGGAAGCAAAGACAGAGAAACAAGAACAAGCAAGAGTCCCAGTGTCCTTTTCCCGCCGCCAGTGAACTACCTTCTTCCTACGAGGTCCCGTCTCCTATGGCCTCTACCATCACCTAATGAGGCTTTGGGCTGGAGACCAATTCCTCAACACACCAGCCTTGGAGAGATACTCACGTTCCCAACTACAGCAGTCATGCTTCCCGCGTCTTGATAGATGTGCTCTACTTTAACTGCCCGTGGAATATCACTGAGTACCGATATTCTATGCATCCACTTTGAAAAGTTGACAAAACCTGGAAGCTTGGATGTTTAGCTACTTTTAGGATGGATTATCAGTCATTGTTTTAAACTGAGATTTTACAGTATTATATTCTTAAGTTTTATAAACCTTGACTTATAATTGTTTTGTTCTAAAAGTCTTATTCTTATTTACAGAAAGTTACATAGGTAAATAGTGTTATTATTTTAAAGAGAGTAGCAAAATAAAGGAAAAAAAAACAATAGCAGCATAGCAGCACTGCAAATGTGAACAAAGCAAGCAGGATATTAAAAGTGATACAGGGGTTCAAAACAAAATGATAGGAATTAACAGCAGTTGTTATATTACATATTGTTATCTTCAACTATATTTCTCAGATTACCAGATTTAAGAATGGAAGGCTGTTCCAACCATTAAAGAGAATAAAAGAATTATTAGGTAAAACATTTAGAGATAGCACAGAATTTCACTAGACAAGATGGTGGGAGTTCACCATTGGCTGTTCCGTTGCACATTGTTGTCTTCACATCAGTTGCTCAGATTATCAGATACAAGCATGCAAAATTGGTCAGAACATACAAAATTTTAAGCAGATAACTGTACTGCTGTTGTTTAAAGGTAAATAACTTTCAGCAAAGTTATATACATGAGAATGCATTCTATTACTAACTTTTTATTACAACTCTCCTGGCACTAAATCTGTGTGAATTCATTTTTCTCCTATTATTTCTCTTTTTAACTGCATTTATTCTGGTTTTATTTTTGACATGTTATTTCCTCTAATTAGCTATTTGCTATGAAAGGAACCAATAATCCAACAAAAGAAGCATATCCCAAGAGAAGAGAACACGCAAAACCAAAATAATTGACGGGAGAATTTGCAGTTGATTGGTAAACTTTGCATCTTCACACGTTGATTTCTCGTGAGAATATTAGCTGTCTATGGTGGTGTATTGTACAAATTAATCTGCAGCATGTCAACACTTTTAAAAAATTGTTCTGTTCCCTCTCCCATGTTCTCTGACACAAGGACGATGATATATGTCCTGGAAAATCCAGGCTGTTACATACTTCTTCTTTCTTGCCACATTACTGCTTTCATACAGTACTGACTTTGTCTACCCCCTTCTCAGAGCCCGTAGATGCTCATCTGTCTATCCCTGCATGGTAGGCAGAATTCTAAACTGTCCACCAGAGGAACTGCCCTGGGGTATGGGCCCTGCTAGTTCCTCCCCTGGTGTGGAAGCAGGACTTGTAAAGAATGTGGGTGCCGCTATGTTTATACTGTGGCCTTTGCAGGAGCAAATTTGCAAAAGTGACCAAGGTGAAAGTCACTTTCAGTTTCTTTAAAAAGTGACTATCTTATATTGACCTGATCTAACCAGAAGGACTCATAAAAGAGGTTGGAGATTTGCAGCAAGGTAGATTCCTGCCAGCTAATATGCGGGGCATGCAGCAAAGAAATGAGACCAATCTCTGTGAGACTGGGTGAGGGTCCTGCTTTACGGTGGCATGGAAATTATATGCCAGACCTTCACCACAAGGAAGTAAATTCTGCAATAGCTACTTTGCAGTGAGAAAGACCTGGGCCTCAGAGGAGATCATAGCTCCAACAGATGACAACTTGGTGTCTGCTGTACTAAAAGAGGAGCTATGAACTACATCCTGACTCAGGCTGTGCGTACTGTGACGTAACATGTCTGCATTGGTTTATCACAGTAAGTCTGTGGTAATTTGTTATATAGATTTGTCAGTGGGAAAGGAATCCACACTGTCTTTACCTAACTGAGAATTCCCTCTCTATTCTTCAGGCTCGCACTGTATCCATCCCTGTGTGAATATCTCCAAGTGTAATTCTCAAATGGAGTTAGAAAATAGAAGTAATCAACTTAGCAGGCACGCGCTTGGGTGTCAATGAGGCAGCTGCTCAGATTTTGCTTTTGAAAGGTTTGGAATATCTACCCAGGGAGACTGGCAGACATGAGCTTTGCTTTCTCCTTCTCTGTTGATCAATCTCCATCATTCTGCTTATGATAGCGATTATCTCATTTGTTACTTATTGTTTTCCTTAACCTGTGTCTCAAAGACAACAAAGTGAAAATCCCCCCAATAGGATCATATACAGTTCACCTATATTTCTGTGCTTCAAGAGCAGTGTATCTATATATTCCTTAGAGTGCAGATCTCTATGTATATTTTTATTTTTAATAGAATATCTAATATAAAATTAAATTTTTATCTGTTCCTTTGGAATAACCAAAGAGTCAGAAACATATAAAAAATGTCTGTATTCAAAATTGCTATAAATAACTTCTACCTATCCAGAGAATAAGCACGACAATCATAGAAGGAGAGTCCACACATCCTCAGTAATCTAGTTCATATCCAAATTTTCAACATCAGTGTCAGTAGAATTCAGTAGCTTCCTCTCCCTGCAATAATCATTGTCATCTCCAGCAGCTTACTTTCTATAAGTGGAACCAAGGAGCACACACAGTTTGTGACAGTCAACTCAAAAACAAGGAAATTAAGGAGATTTGTTAGATTCTAAGATGCTGTATAAACCCCAATTATTATGTACCTGGGCTGCCTTTCATTCTTTTTACTCAGCTTTCTCATTGCATAGAATCTCTAATAGCTGAATCCATGTTTTGTTGATTAATTTTGTTTTATCAACTTGGCTGGTCCCTACATATTTAGTCAAATATTTATTGTGACTGTTTTGTGAAGGAGATATTCAGGATGAGGTTCACATGGACATTAAAGGGTCTTTGGTAAAGTCTTTAATAATGTGAGCAGGTCTCACCAGTCAGTCGAAGGCCTTAAGAGAGCAGACGTATCTCCCTTGAAGGGGGCAATCCTTTCAGCAGACTGCCTTCAGACCTTTGCTAAGTTTCCAGCCTGTTGGAGTTCCCCGCACATTTTGAATTTTCCATCTTCTATAATCTCATGGCCAATTTCCTGGAGCAAATCTGTCTACATGTGATGTTTGCCTTGTGGATTCTGTTTTTCTGGAGAAGCCTGGCTAATACACAGGACTTTATGAACTCATGCCCATCTCAGCTTTTAGACAGGGGTGAGGATTTTTGCTGGAGGTGAAATCCTCTGAGACACCCACGAATGTGGTATGGTTCACTACTTTTTCCAGACTCTGCTGACTAGCTCCTGCCTTATTTACTTGGGGCCATGTTGGAACCAAGACTCTCCATTACAACCCATAACCAAAGGGCACGAGTACAAAGACAAAAATCTACTAAAGTAAAAAGCTCAAGCCATCATTTTCTGAGATATATATATAGTTCGATAGATCTTGTAAAAGCAAGATACTCTTTCATAGTTAAGAATATTTATTGAAATGTGACATTCATCTTTTACTGAATGAATAAAGAATACAATGGAGTGCTTTATTCTTTATTAAGTTAAATTATTTTCTGGGGAGTAAAATATGCAGTGGATGAGTTTCCATTATTGAATCATATGAAGTTTTTTGTTCTTAGTGAAATGCATCATCTGGAAATCAGGGGGAGAGAAAATAATTTTTTGAATATCCTCAAAGGTAAAAGAAGTCAAGAGAATATAAAGAAAGATGCACAGGCATGAGCAAAGGAGGCCTTGGAATCTGAGGGTACAGAAAGTTGCTGAATGAAGGATGCACAGATGTTCAGACTCTGCTGTGTGCCACCATGTTGGTTTTCTAGCCTAAATATGCTATGGACACTCTAGGGTGGAGGGGAAGGGAGGACAGGGAGAGGAGAAGTTTATTTCCTGATTATTTTAAATCTTTGGTGCAAAGGCATTCTACTTTTGTCAAAGCAACAAAAATCCTTCTGCATGAGTGATTAATGTCCCTGTGTAACTGTTGAAGAGTGGATGTGAACATGATAAAGACTAGAAAAGTAGTCGTGCAAAAACTCTGCCCTTGTGCAGGTAAACTTTAGGGACTGTGCAAATAGCACAGCACAGCCCGGGGCCAAATGTGCAGCACACGAATAAACAGACTGGCTTTGAGTGACAGGGATAACTTTGCTATTTTCATTTATAATTTTTATAACTCGTATTCTTAAATTAGGCTATATATGCTATTCTGGGTAGTAGGAAAGATTAATGATATCCACCACTAAAACACAACAGACTTTCTGTGCTCCTAATGACAAAAATACATTGGAGTGATCTATGGTCATTTTTAATTGGGCCCACGAGATGAGTAAGTTAGGAGAAGGACATGTGGCCTGTGTCTTAGTCCAAGCTGCAACAAACTGCCACTGTCTGGAGAGTGTAAACAACTAATGAAATTTTCTGAGAGCCTTGAAGCCTGAGAAGTCCACCTGATGTTGTGTAGATATCCATCTTCTGGTCCTCTGTTCACATGGTGTAGAAGATGGATAAAGGAAGGGAGAGAGACAGAAGGAGACAGAGAGAGGGAGAGACAGAAAAGGACAGAGAGACAGAGAGAGGGACAGAGAGACAGAAAGAGGGACAGAGAGACAGAGAGAGGCAGGGATACAGAATGGTAATCTTCTATTTCCTTATGAGGGTAACAATTTTATTCACAATGTCTCTACCGTTATGACTTAATGATCTCCTAATGATTTCCCCTCTTAAACCCATCACATTGAAGGTTAGGTCACAACATGCAATTTTTTGTGTGTGTCTCTTTTGAGACAGGGTCTTGTTATGCAGTTCAAGTTGGCCTTGAGCTCACTTTGTAGCCCAGGCTGGCCTCGAACTCGCAATGATCCTCCTGCCTCAGCCTCCCGAGTACTGGGATTGCCGGCGCCCACCACCACGCCCAGCTCACAACATGCAAATTTTGAGGGGATACAAATATAAGAACACAAATTTATCTTCTCTCACAATGTTTCCTCACAGCCTCAAAATTTTTAAATATGTAGTGCTTTGTGAGGCAGTATAAATGTCTGAATATTTTAACCATCAGTATATAGACAGATGTTAAAGCAGATCTCTGTCCTTAGCTCTGGTCTTGGTTAATTTTATGAATGCTCCGGTGAGCCACAGGCATGCCTCTAAGAGCAGCTGGTGCAAAAACGGTGTGAAAAGCCTCGCTGAGATCCAAAGGGCACATGAGAACAGTGTGCCAGACACTCTTCTTCAGTCTTCAAGTCAACCTATAAAAGCCATTAGCTCAGCTCCAATTTTGGAAACCATAAGGTCATGATTTATTAAGGCAAAAATTTCTGTCATTTATGCCTTTTGAAAAATTATTTTTGTATGTGTTATGCCAAAAAAGACTTCATTAGTCCCATTCAGTTCACTCAAACCACTGGTACATTGGTAGAATAATGTGACAATTTTTAACCTGAATGGTTCTAATTAATTGCCATAGAGATTTTCCTAGTATTAAAATCAGGAAAACAAACTCCCAAATAAACACATTGAAAACCAGTAAAGAAAACAGGTGTGAAGACCATGGTCTCTTTTGCGAAGCTCTGCATTTAGGGAATGTAAAAGAGATGTTGCCTTCTGAACATCAAGTGTGAATGTTTCATCCTACCTGGATGCAACTATTCTGGAGCTCAGAATCTTTCCTGTAAAAGTACAGTGGCAGATAATTTAAATCACACATGTTTGTGTGTGTGTGTGTGTGTGTGTGTGTGTGTATACACACACACACACATACATACATACATATATGTGCGTGTGTGTGTGTGTGTGTGAACAATGTGTGTGTGTGTGTATGTGTTTATATGTACTCACTTGTAGCTATGTAGCACTTTCTATGGATGTTCATTGGTAAGAAATATTGTACTTTTTTGTTTTTGCAGAATGCTGGGATTTTGAATCAATTGTACTTAAATGTAATGTACTCGTTAAATTTTACCTTTTAAAATGTAGGTTTAGGGGCTGGGGATATAGCTCAGTGGAATAAGCGCTTGCCTAGCAAGCGCAGGGTCCTGAGTTCGATCCCCAGTACCGCAAAAAAAATAAAATAAAATGTAGGTTTTATTGCCATTTTTAAAACAATGTTTACAATATTTGCTGCACCCAAAGACCTTTTTCTCTCAAAGTTTCTTGCCAACGTGGTTCTCTGCCAACCTATTCACTGTGGTGCACTGACTTGCACCACAAAAAGCTTGCATTTTTTGTGCTAGAATTTTTTAAAAATCAGATCACACAGTATACATACAGTGTGCCTGTGTTTTTGTCAAGCAGAGTATTTGAGGGTTGTCTGTTTTGTAGTGTCTGGTTAGTTTGTGGCTTCCTGCTAGTGTGAGGTTTCCCACATAGATAGGTACTTCATGCATTCTTTTTCCTGGTGGTGACCATTTGGTTCTTTTTCCCAGGTTTCTGCTGTTATGAATAAAGATCCTCATCAACATGTTGCAGAAGTAGCTGTGTGACCATACATTATTCTTTAAGTGAACTGCTGCAAAACATTGTGGGTGTTTTAATGAACTACAGAATAATTTCATAAGAACTTGATGACCTATTTAGCAACGTTGATAATTATGTTGTTCAAGTAACATGTGAAAAATCTATTTCATATTTACCCTAACATTTGAGGTTTCAATCATGTTACTTTTAGTCATTCTAAAGGATGGCATTTTTCTGTTGACAAAAGACTTGAAGCATGTTTTATCTGCTTTAGTATTCTGGTACCTTACTCCTTGAAGTCTCTTTCCAAGTGCTCTGCCTACTTTTAAAGTTGATTTAATTCCTATTGTTGATATGTCGGTATCTTGATATATTCTGGATAATACCCTTTGTCAGTCACAGGTCTTAGAAACAGATTCTCCTTATCAATAGCTTGCTTTTCATTTCCCCAGGGATCTCTTCAGGGCAGGAGAAGCTTTTGATTTAGATAACGACCAATATATTTATTTACTGGTTCAGTAATTTATGTCTGATATAACAAACTTCACAGTATTTTAACTCTGTAAATACACAAACATACTAAAAAGAAACTAACTTCTTCTCCCCGAAGTTTATAATCTGGGTTTTTATTTTGAGTTGTATGAAATAATTGAACTAAATGTTGTGTGTGGAGAGAGATATGTGTTGAAACTTGTGTCCCTTGTTTTTCTATTTGGATATCCACTTCTTCTAAAGACATCTTTGAAGACATTATTTTCTCTTTCTGGAATTTCCTTGGCATCTTTGTGAAAGAACAATAGATATTTGCAAATATTGTGGAAATATATCCAGCTTTATTGTTTTGTTACATTGCACTACAAATTTATTCTTTTGTCAATAACTCTGTATCTTGCTTACAGCAGCATTTTCTTTTTGGTAAGTTTTGAAATTAGTATTCTGTGATATTTTCCTTTTCAAAATAATTTTGCCTCGTCTAGTTCTATTATCTTTCCATATCAAGTTTGAATAATCTTTTTTGGTTTCTCCAAAGACATGCCAAAATTTATTTCAGATTTTCATTGAATCATAGAAATGGTGCAGAAAGTGTGTGTCTGAGTGCTGTGTCCATTGATTCTAATTAAGCGTACAGTACGCCTCCTCACTCACTGAGGCGTCTTTATTTTAGCCATGCTGTGTGATTTCTTTTAATTGTAAAGAGAACAAAATCAATAAAAGTGATACAGAACTTCAAAACAAAATGATAGGAAATTAACAATCATTATTACACTGCATATTGTTCTCTTCAAAGTAGTTGCTCAGATTACCAGACACAGGCATGCAAGACTGATCAAACAATATAAGCACTGATCCTTACAATGAATTATTAGAAATTATTCGTACAGTTATCTTACCTATCTTGAGTATGTATGTATGTTTTTCCTTCCTTCCTTTCTCCTTTCCCTCATCTCAGTTGTTCTTTCCTTTTGAGCAGTCTCTTTGCCTTTCACAATATCTGTTGTTCCTTTTGCATCTTATTTACTCTTTCAGTTTCTTATACTAGGGAGACAATATGATGTTTGCATATATGAAACTGATTTATTTCATTTATGAGTATGGTTTCTAGTTGCATCCATTTACTTATAAAATCCTTGAGCTTTTAATGTGTATATATTTTCTTAAATCTCTTCTTGAATTCTTAATGTTTCTTGTTGCCACTGTAAATGATGTTGCTTTTTTGTTAAATTTTATTTTCCAATTCTGTTTTGTTAGCACAAAAATGCAATTCAATTTGTAACTGACTTGGGCCCTCTGACCTTTCTAAATTCAGTTAGTACATATAATGTTTTCTTTATTTTTGTGATTTCTTATAGTCCTCATGGATATGTTCCCATTAATTATTAAAAATTTTTGTTTTCTTTTCCAACATATAAGCCTTTTGTTTCCTTTACTTACATTATTACAAACTAAAAATTTAATGCAATGCTGAAACAAAAGTAATTATGGCTTATTTCCAATATCTAAAAGTGTTCAATTATTCAACATTAAATGTAGCGATTTGTCTTTGCCAGGATAAAATTCCCTTTCTATTTTTAGTTGTGAAGTTATATATGATAACAGGCCTTCAATATTATCAAATTAATTATATACCTATTGAGAATATCATGTTTTTTTAAACAAATATACTAAGGATGAATTTAATTACATTGATTATTTTTAAGAATGATAAGCCAAAACTTGCATAGGAAAATTTTTGAAAGAAGTTCTAAATAAGTAAAGGGGAAGAGACAGTAATAAGGTGCCTAGTGGAACTACATAATGGTCAAATTCAGTATGATTCCATATTTTCCTTATTTTATAGACAGGGAGATAGATACAAACTTGTGAATGGACAACCAAGGTTAGTATATATAACCACATGACAGTGAGTTAGTATATAACCTATGTAACCATGGGTTAGTATATATCTATATAACCATGAGTTAGTATATAACCATGGGTTAGTATATGTATATACCTGTATATCCAGTTTTCAGGCAGTGAGGCTAGAAGTAACACAGCATAGCAATGAAAACTTTATTTAGGCCAAATGGCTTCTTTGGTGAGACAGATGATTCTATGTCGAAGGCGAGCTGTGCTTCTAACTTCTTGCAGCTCCAGAACATAAAGAAGTGCAAAAACCATAGCAGGTGACAAGACCGTGTCAAGGGGACCTAAGAAGCAAATTTGTGATGCACCATATGGGCCAAGAAAATAATTAGTGGTATAATTGGAATATAACCCAACAAGGAAAATAAAGGTATGTAAAGAGAATCAACACATAAGGAAAATGAGATGGATTCATTATAAAATAGTTTTTAGTAAAATTTTAGAAGGAATAAGAGAAAGAGAAATGCTAGCAGCTTGGGGACGGTTGTTGCATCACATTACTGCAGCCAGGGTCCACTGAAGAGTGCAGAACTTAACAGACAGATCTGTAGATAAATACTGTACCTCTATAGCAGCAAATAGCCCACAAATATGTGACACATGTTGGGGTTTTAGCAGGTCTCAGATCCTTTGATATTCTCTCTGGGAGAGGGTCTTAATTTACATACTTGATGTGTGGCTTGAGACAGCGACCAAGTGGCTTGTAAGCGGTAGAGTGGAGAAGGGATGGTGTGAGGAAGGAGAACAAAATAACTTAACAATACACAAACCAGAAAGGGCCAAGCGAGCAGGTTTATCATCATGAATAATCAATTATTTTTCTCTATCAGCTTCACGGAAGAACATCAAAGAGGTGTAATCCACACCTTTCTGGTGCACTTCAAAAATAGGTCCATCTCAGTTGAGTCACAAGAAAATGTAAGAAAACTCAAGTTCAAGACAGTTTTCAAATTATCTTCCTGACATACTTTATAAACATCCCTGGGAAAATCATGAAAAGTTTCTGAAAAGAAAGAATACAGGGAAAAGGGAAAGAAAAATAACTTTTTCCCATTTTCTTACACAGCTACTCAATCTGTGTTTCAAAGGTGTGCGGAGTGCCCTGTGTGGTTCGCATGTGGTGTTTGAGCACGTAAGAGACTAGGAAAACAGGTAAGCAATTCTCCCAGTGAGGAACCTACGTTCTAGTTGGAGAGAAAGACAATGAACTATGGATGTGCTAAGCCAAGCATTTATCAGGTTAGTAGTTTAATGTGCCTTGCGGGAGCTGCTAAACTATTGCATACTGCTCATGGGCAGTGAGTTCTGATACCAATTTCTGTGGCCCTGAGTTCTGCAGATGAAGAGGTGGAGCCTCACAGGGAAAGTCTCATGCTGAACACAGCACAACCTTCATTTAAATGAATTCCTGGAGGCTCCAAGGCAGAGTATGTGAAACTTGGGGTGGTGGGTAAACATCTTTCCCTTACAAATGTATTACATTTGTAATAACTAAAAATCAAATTACCTGGCTAAATGTTCCATCTTGCACCAGGGTAGTCATTCTATGCTTATCGTCATGGAATACAAACGGACTTATCAATTTTCTTTAAATCACAGCACAGTTCTGTACTTTCAGATTAATCTGAAGGGAAATTATAAGGAATGGAATTGAACCAGAGGGAGCAATTTTTAACACAAATGTTTGAAATTGGCTTAAAAAAAAACAGTCCTATAATTACGAAACCCCCAGGTAATGGAATAAAATGTGAATGCATAAACCTGTAATTCTGCACACAAAATAGTTTTATAAATGTAAGTCTATTATTATCATGTCTGTAAAAACTGTTGGGAGCCTAAACAACTTTTCTTAGAATAATGTTTTTGAGAAACATGGAAGTTTTAAAAACAATCTTTGGGCTGAAGTGTAAAAGCCACACAATCAATAGTCTTCAAAAATTAAAATTAGTAATGACATTGACAAAATAAACCAATTCTGAAATAATACTACTGTCCATTTGTTAAGAAATTGTGTCAGTTTAAGTGAGAAACACCCAACTAAATTGGGTGAGCGTAGCTAAAGGAATTCGCCAAAGACAGAAGATTCAGCATGGGCGTGCTTGTTCCCTGATTAGAATAAAAGGGAAATGAAGAAATGACTCGTGCTCCTCTTTCTTCAGAGGAGGTCCAGTCTTCACCTTCATCTTGGACATCATCCCTTGGATTCCAGGACAGACGCTACAGCCTTCCACATCGGGAACTTCAACCACCGAGTAAGGGCTTGCACAGGCACTGCAGTGAGCTCTAGGCCTTCAGCTTTCAACTGCCTCCTTCATGTCTTCAGTACTCAGAGAGCCCTTTCCACTCTTCCACCCTGACGGCGGGTGGCTACTGTAAGCCTGTCCTGTAAATCTGGATAGATTTATTTATCTTGCATTAAATCTAGTTTCTCTAATGAGCACTGACTGGCATTAATTTTGGTCCTGGCAATGGCTCTAGAGAAAAGAACTGTAGGGAGAACATACTCTAATGGGCTTAGTGGCTCCTGAAGTTCACTCTATAATTTGATGAGACCTAAAAGCGCCATGGTGTCTCCTTCTGACACAGTGGGGAATAATGATAGTCCTTTGAGTGAACTATTTAAGGTAATACACAATTTAGATACATTTGATTATCCTAATTCACCACTTGTGAGATGTGAAGAATTTAGTTATTCACTGTATGATGCCTTCAATATTTTCGGCAGCGCGGGAAATATAATGGTGCTGCGTTGTTGCTCTGGGCATCTCTGGAAAAACTAGTGAAAGAAAACCGTGAGCTCAACGTATCTAAAGTTTTCTTACTCTGAGAACAAATTAATAAAGAAAATAAGGAGCTCAAAGGTTCCAATTCCCATTTTCAGACACACATAAAAAGTTAAATGTTTCCAACGGTGTCCTGAAAGAAAATCTCCTCTTTTTTCACTGCAGGGCTGAGACTGCAGAATTCCAAACACGGGATCTCATAATTCAGTTGACCGAGAACAGTTTAAATTTAGTGCTCAGCCTTGAAGGATATCTGAAGCAAAGGTTAGGGCACTGATCAGAAAAGGGTGGGTGTGACCTCCTAAACTGAGGTGAGGATGTCTCAGAGGATCCTGATGAGGCTAATGAAGTTGAGTTAGTTGAGGCTAATGAGATCATTTTGCCAGAGGAAGAGATTTCCCCACTCTAAGTGGCAGAGGCATCCCCACCTCCACCCTCTGTGGTGTTGGCCTCTCCCAAAAGAAATTAATCCTTTACTGACCAAGTATGATAATGAAGATACTCCTTAGTATTGATTCTCACTACCCATTTCTGCCTCAAGGCTTGTAACCAGACTCAAATTGCAAAATGCTCCTGAAGCTGAAATACATGGTGTGACCCATGAAGAGGCCCACTACTTTCCCAAAGAAATTCTTTAGTTTTCTAATAAGCAGAGGCCTGAGGAGCAATTGTTAGAATGGATTTTATGGGTATGGGATAAAGGTGGCAGAAATATACACCTGGATTAACCTGAGCTTGTTGATATGAGGCAACAACCACTGAGTCTCATCTTAATATTGCAGTTTGTGGCAGGAAAAAAGGTAATAATAGTTTATTTGGCTGGTTGGACAAATATGGATCAAAAGGTGGGCCCAGTGTAAATGAGTTAGAGGTGCCTGATACTTTGTGGTTTATTGTTGACAAGGTGATTCAGAGGGTGAGGGAAATCAGAAAGCTGGAGTGGATTTATTATGTCGAACCTAATCTTCACTGTGCAATGATCCAAAAAATGTACACTTCACTAACACCTTGAGAGAGACTCTGAGAGGAGCACTGAAATTGCTCTTTTCATTATGGCAAACCTTACAATGGGGCCCACAGTTATTCCATTGGGAAATTTCAGGGCAATGAGTATTGGATCCCAGAGGAGCACGGGTCAAGTGGCAGCCACTTAATTGCCAAAGGCAAGGTGCATGCACTTACTATAACTGGCAGCAGAAGCAGGACAGTGATCATATTGATCTGACAAATGCAGACCTGTTGCATTGGCTGACTGACCACCACATTCTCAAAACTTAAACAGATAGGAAGCCTGCAAAGTTTTTACTAGATTTATATAATGAAAAAGTTTTAAGGGCAAATGGACAAAAATCCACTTCAAATCATAATGAGAAAGAATCATGGTCCCTCAAAAAGTTCCCAGATTTTAGCCTGAACCACTTGAATGAAGTGGAGAGAAGGTGTCCCTGATAAAATATCTTGGTGCATCACAAAAGTTTATGCTCTGAATCTTTCTCCAATCCTTCCCCAAAAGAACATAGGACCTGTTATCAGGGTAATTCTACAGTGGGAGAAGGAAAATGGTCAGACATATTGGGGATTACTGGACACAGGTTCTGAACTAATACTGATTATGGAGGATCTAAAACATCATGGTGGCCCTCCATGGGGGTCCTAAGGACTCCAGGTGATTGATGGAGTTTTAGCAAAGGTACCTCTCACAATGAGCATTATAGGACCTTGAATCCATCCTAGTCATTTCCCCTGTTCTAGATAGTATATATATATATATATATATATATATATATATATATATATTTAATATTTGGCAGAATCCTCACATTGGTTCCTGTAGTATGAGGGTTACCACGGCTGGTAATGCCAAACAAAAACCCTCAGAGTTGCCTTTGCCTGGTAAAGTAGTAAAGAAACAAACATTACATCCCTGGAGTGACTGCAGAGATTAGTATCACCATGAAGAACTTGAAGGATGCAGGGGTGGCGATTCCCACCACATCTCGGTTTAGTTCTCCCATTTGACCTGTGAGGAAGGTGGGTGGGTCTTAGAGAATGACGGTAAATTACCATAAACTGAACCAAGTGTTGACTCTCCTCACATTTGCTCTATCAAGTGTGGTTTCCTTGTTTGAGCAGATTAACACACCTCCTGGTACTTGATATGTAGTAATGCACTTAGCAGGTGCCGTCTTCTCCATACCTACCCATAAAGCCCATCAGAAACAATTTGCTTTTGCCAGGACTCTACTTTCACTGTCGCACCGAAGGATTATATTAACCGTGAGCTTTGTGTCATAACTTAGTTCACAGAGACCTTGACTGTCTTTCTCTCTCACAAGATGTCATACTAGTCCATTATATTGATAGTGTTATGCTGATTGAGTCAAGTGAGCAGGAGGCAGCAACTACTTTGGATTTATTAATAGAGCATTTGAGAGCCGGAGGTTGGTAATGAACCAAACTAAAATCTAAGGTCCTTCTATCTTAGAGACTTTCATAAGCATCCAGAAATACAGGGCATGTAGAGATATCCCTTCATGAAAGATAATTTCCTGCAATTATTAACAAAATTATTTAAATTAAAAACTCACTAAATATCTTACTCTTCAAAACTTAACCCACTGAAGAGGTATAAAAGTACTTTTCCTGCCCTTTCTGGTAACTCCTGCTAAAACACCTTGCATATTCTTTATGAAACAAACATATATAGACTTGGAAAACTAGAGAGTATCAGAGTTGGAAAATGACATGATAGTGATTATATAGGATTTTTTTTTTTTTGCCTCCTATTCCTTACTGGATGTAGAAAAGATAGACATGCTGAGGCAAAAGAAATAAAAGAAAGAATGTCCATGATGGTAATGCCCTCTGACAAAAACACAAGAAAAGAGTATCTAACAAGGCATAAATAATCTTAGATAATACTCATTGAACTTCAACCTTGCACCACAGAAAGCAGAAGCTGAGATCCATCCCACCTCAGCAGCCAAGATCGAGTGGGGAACTAGATTCCAACCTTGCCCTGTTGTAGTGATACGATCCACACTTCCACCAAGGCAGTGTTGAAAGGCAGAATGAAAAGCAGGGACTTTCACCTCTGTCCTCTTGGTTAATGGAAATCAGATGGAGGCTCAGACTTCACTCCGTTCCGTGGTTAAGAAGCATGTACCTTGCTATTTTTGGCAGAAAAGTCATTTTTCATACCAAGAACTAGGGAATTCTCACATGAATAGGAAAAACAAACAAAGACATCAACAGATGCCAATAGTGATAAGACATATGGTGGTGATGGAGGGGATGGTGAGTCTTCACCATCATATCATTTTAAGATAGAATAATTCTAGTCTTAGTGCAGGCCTCAACATGTGTCTCCAGAAACATCGTGGAGGGGTTGTAAAATGTTAACTTTGTAGTCCTGATTGTGCCCTGGAATGCTTCTCCAAAGACAACACCTGGGCCCAGGTAACCACCCATGACCCTGCCTGGGTTGTTTCATCCCTTCCCTGGCCCTAGATAAACATTGTAACCATAAAGGAAATGTATGGTTATCTAAAGGGAGACGTTGTGATAGGGCTCGTGATCAGAGCCTGACCTGGTCAGTTGGTACAAGTAAAATAACGTGTGGCCAGGGCTACAGCATTCTAGTCTGTTACCATGGAAACCAAAAATGTATATAAGGTGAGAACAAAGGCAGACAGGGGCCCACACTCCTGACCTGCAAGTCAGAGATGAGCAGTGACCAATCTAAATTTAATAAACTCTGTTTGTGTCTTAAAATAGAGTCCTTTGGTCCCCTGTGGAATTCAGACTGATTTTTGCCATTAGAGGGGTTTTAAAGAAGTCATTGTAAAAATGCATCAAGTAGTTACAAACATGCTTGGCACCGATAAAAATATAACTGTCAGCAAAGAAATAGAAAAACTCACCTAAAAATACAACACAGCCTCAGAGAACTGTGTAGCTTTAAAAAAAATAAGAGTTAATATTTGTTGTACCAAAATCTTAGAAGGAGAAGAAAACAATTGGGGCCAAAAATTGATTTGAAGAAATAATAGTTGAAAATTTCCAAGATTTTGCCAAAACCTTAAACCAGTAGATTTAGGACAAATAAACCACAAACATGACCAATATGTAGAAATCCATGCCAAGACAGAGCTTAATCAAATTTCTCAAAACCAAGTGTCTTGGTTACCTTTCTCTCGTTGAGACAAAATACTCAATACCCACAATTAAGGAAGGAAAGTTTTCTTTAGCTCACAGTGTGTGGAGGTTTCAGTCCATACTTGGCTGGCTCCAAGGCAGGGTGGCACATGGCAGGGGGCAACAGTTCATGGCAACAGAAAAACAACAAAAAACAACAGAGCAAAAAGGAGGAGTGGTGACAAGCAGCTTCTTTCCCTCCCTTACACCATATGCAAAACATTTGCCCTGGGGCAAGTGTAGCACTGACATCCATGAATCAGTCATAAACTCCAGAAGCCTGTCCCATGACTGCATGAGGTGCTGGGGGGACACCCAGACACAAGCGATAACACTAAGAAACAAGGTAGAATTATGACAGCAACCAGATGAAATGATATATCAGCTGAAGATCTCAAATCTCTTTCCAGCTATAGTATGGTGGTCTCAGGGCCACTGGCCACTAACAGTCCATCAGCAGATTTACTGAAGGAGACCACTTACTGAGAAGACAATGAAAACACAGTATTAGTTGCACCTTCCTCGCTGGTTCCTTCCATGGCTTGTGCAGACCTAACAATGTGCATAAAGGTTATATTTAACATCTTGTGGAACTATCATACTGGATTGCAGTATTTTCACACAGCTGTCTTTTTTATTCTCTTCTTTTTTACACTTTCATATGCAGAGAGATGTTGGAGGGGCCACAGATTTTTGGGAGGACCTGGAAAAATAAAATTTTGGCTTGCTGGGATTTCTTATATGACTCAAAATCCCATCTAGAGGAAATTCACAAAGAGAAAGGCTGAAGAGTGTGAAGACCCTTGTTGCATGCATCTCAAATATAAATATGAAGACAGAAATTTCAATCAATATCACTTGAGGAAAAAATGAATTACATTCACATTCTTTTTATAAAAATGATATTGCAAAGACATTGTTATAGGAAAGAACAATAAAATGTATATAGCCAAAAACTGTAAAAAGACATGAAGACATATCAGGCTATTAATGATTAAATATTATGCTATTTTCTGGAGTATTTCATGTGTATTTTTTAAAGAGAATATTTAAAAAGAACAATAGCAAAATAACAAGGTAGACAAAAACAAAATAATTCATGCACATATTTGTTACTTTAAAAAATCTATCATTATTTCCAACTTAATATTGATTCTGAGTAAAAGTTCACATTTCAATTCAGTTTTGTCATCTCACTTGTTTCCGTATAGGACAATATTCAGATTTCAGAGACCACAAAACCTAGCTTCCTTCACTACATAGGCAGCATATTTAATGTGCATTATCTGTGACCACATTTCACTGTGAACAACAAAAAATGAGGTCTCTCTATTAAACATTAATTATATTTATTTTGTCTTTCTCTATTAAAATAACATTAACAAATATAAAATTTCCAAATTATTAAAGCAAGAAAAGTCATATCTGTTGTAGTAGGACTTGATGAATAGTTTGTGAACATTTGCTGAGTGATTTATTTTATGTTATAGAAGCTGAAGAATTCAGACATTGGAAAACTAGTAAACTAGTTGTGTGGGAAAACAAAACTTTAATGTGTATTATTTACCAATTCCCATTGTGTAAATGCTTCCAGCATGCCCGATTTCAAGTTACTAAACATTTAACAACCACTTTAAAAACGTCTGGACACTTAACTATGAATTCTCTTAAGTATGCTTGCGCAAGCACACTACCACATTCAGAACATGAAAACAATCTTGTGAATTGTTAGTCTGTGCTGAGGTAGAGAAGTCAGTGGCACATGTGTCTTCCAACCTTACAATATTTCATTCTACTCTGTGTCAGTGTCACACTTGGTGGCTGAATTTCAGTTCATGTCTCTGCACAGTGGAAGAGTAAGTTATTTTGGGCACATACACCGGAAAGAGCCCAGAGTGCTCTGTCAGTGTAGAAGACTCACATCATAACCCATGTGCTTGCACAAACTGCGGCAAACCTACAAAAACGTAGCTCATCAGGCCAGAGGAGCTCAAGGCACTACGTACGAGCATGCTATAATGCTCAGAGGATCAAATAACACCTCAATGTTTAGACAGAACACAAGAGTTAGTGGTTCTGAACAATGCCTATCCAAACAGAAATGTGGAACCAGAGTTGGTACACAGGAAGTGTTCAAGTGTCAGTAAATATTCACAACCAAAATTACAAGTCACATATGAAAATCATCTATATTTTCCACGGCTGGTTCATTCTATTGCCTAATGCAGTGGCTCCTTCTCCCCACATACCCCACGAGCCTACCATGTGGAGCACCCCAACACCACGAAGTCAGCCCTAACTCATTTTTTTATCCTTGGTCTGGCCTCCCTGCCTCACCCCTCACCCATGCTGCCTTCATCAGCTGCACTTCCACCAGAATTCTGGGAGATGATTTAGTGCCATGACTTCATTAAACTTATTAAGGAATTGTCTCTTTCTTTAAGTTTATAGATATAACAGTAAATCATTGTAGGAAAGCATTTGTAAGACGGCCCTAAATCTCCTTTTCCACTGTTTTTCTAAGGTCCCAACCATATATAACTAAATGCCCTGCTTATACAAATTTCCTGTCATTTTTCTCAGAGATGACACGTAAATGTCATTGATACATAATGCCTTCTTTGTAAATTCTTTTAGATTTTTAATTAGCAAATAGTGATTGCATTTGTTAATGAAGTACTATGTGATTTGGTGCAGGGCTATGTGCTTTCATCAGAAGTATCTGAGCACTTACCTTCCCCTTCATCTTGTAAAACTCATGGTCATTTGTGATTCAATCTCATTCTTCAAAATGCATTTCTGACACAAAGCAATTAAAATCATTTTCCTCTGGTTCACAGTTGAACAATCAGTTTCTTCCCTGTTCTGCCTCAGTCTTTTTAAATTAATGTGTAGGAGCAGCGTTAATGTTTAGTAAAATGAGCATCTGAACACCTCCACACAAAAAATTATTAAAGAATAGATTATGTCTATCCATATTTTAGTCCTAGCACTTGGGCACACCCCTCAATAAATATTTGCTGAATGAGTGCGTGGATGTTAACTAGGCCAGGCTGTGGACATGACTTACACATTGTACTTTAAAATCATGTTTAAAGATGACCTGTACCAAGGCACTCAAGGCCAAAAAATGGTACTTAGCTACTAGGGCATATTATTTATATCCTCTATGACCAATGTCTTTGGCTTTTTCATGTATATAACAATTCATTGGTATGCAATCAGATCCTCTATAAATCTTTTTAATTCTCAGAGTTCATGTAATGTATCAGATCATGGCCTCTAACTTTAAATATTTTTCACATTTATCCTTGTGGAACTAGAATTCAGATGGTCTCTTAAGAACATTTAAGAACTCTAAGGAGGAAAATATATTCTATGCTATATGAAGATCATTTTCAGAAACACCGTAGCTGTAATTCATCTCCTATGTTTTATGAATAAACAACTATATCATCCATAAAAATCCATCATATTCTACTATTCTTTAATATAATAATTTGCTGCTTTTGAAAATTTAAACCCGACCATTAACAAACAAAAATATTGTGTATGATTGTAACTTATGATCTCTTTTTACACTACTTTAAAATATAAATGGGCTATTTCAGAATAGAAATTTTTTTAAATTTTAAAGAGAAAAATAAAAATAACGATAAAACAGAGTTTCAAAACAGGTTAGCAGGAGAGTTACAAAAATTACTACATTGCGTATTGTTGTCTTCATAGTAGTTCTTCAGAGTACAACACATAGGCATGGTATCTTGTCCAAACAATATTAGCACAAACCTTTCTTTTCAATGAAATAAGAGACACTAGCTGTATAACTATCTTAACTGTCCAGTGTATAAATACATTTTCTTCTTTGTTCCTTTGTTCCTTTCCTCTTTCCCCCATTGTAGTTTGTCTTCAATTTTGAATAATTTCTTCCCAATTAACAGGATCTATTGGACAGTTCAGATCTTACGTACTCATTCAGTTTCTCACCCTAGTAAGACAACATGATGTTTACATGTAGGGGTCTAATTTATTTCATGTGTGAACATGGTCTGAGCTCATAGTTCTCTTTCGGGAAATTGTTATCCTCATTCCACCATTCGGCAAGTAGGAAGGTGCTTTGGGTTAAGTACTTAGTGCTAGTTTCGGTTTGCGAAGGACGCAGAGCTAGTTAATGGAGTCAGAGATGAGGTACCAAGCCCCGAGCCTTCCAGTGATTTAGGGCCGGCTCAAAATGAAGGTAAAAGAAAGTTAAGATGTGAGGGCACATTGAATCTAGCTAGAGATGCAAGACTAGAACACAACTGAAAGCATGTCTGACTCCCTGAGAAAACTAACAATGGGGGCTGGGGCTATAGCTCAGTGGAATAAGCGCCTGCCTAGCAAGCGCAGGGTCCTGAGTTCGATCCCCGGTACCGCCAAAAAAAAAAAAAAAAGAAAAGAAAACTAACAATGTAAAAAGAGTACCTGTGTTTATTGAGTCCATTGATATTAATCTCCTATCTTACTTTAATTGACAGGATGGATATTTTATGCTTTCAAATAGAATAAAATCATGGCGTTAAGCAAACATTCCAGGTGCAAGGTCTCTTTCAATCGCATGGAAAATGATAACGTTTCGAGTCATTCTTTTTCAATCTGGCTAGAATAACTTCCGTTCTTTCTGTATAAGCACCATGAATCACTTCCACGGATTTCTCTTCCATAATGTTCCATTCATATCTATGTTGTATAGCGCTTACCATATTTTGCTGCAGTTTGTTTTACTTTTCAGTAACAAACAGCTCAAGTCTCTTAAAATTTAGGGGGAGCAGATCCTAGCACTGTGTTGTTCATTGCAGGCTCCTGATTCTCAGATGCTGCACGATGAATGAATCACGCAGAGGACACGCGGTGTCCCTTATTTGAATCAGCAGCCATGTTGTTACAGTGCAAAGCAGCAGATGTGGTCAACCCTCAGCATCTTTTTAATGCTAGATATGATTCAAGTCAGTTACAAGACAACATCCTGAGTAGAATGATCCAATCCTAAGATGTAATATTACACAATGACACCCGCAGTTGTCTTGCTTCTTCTTCTTTATTTTGAGCTGGGTACTATAGCAGACTGCACAGAGCTAAACACTCCTGCTGGGACAGGAATGGACATGGAGAGTGGTCAGACACCACATCCCTCAGGGTCATTGAAACAGGTGAAAAGGCTAAGCTGTATGGTTGTTTCTAACACCCAGCCTGTCAGCTCAAGCCTTATCACCCTGTACATGTCAGAATGTTTCTGTACTGTAAGAAACCTATAAAGAAAAGAAAATGCTCTTTCTTTCACTACTGATTTTTAATTTTCAAATTAGACATGAAAGTATGCTAGATGGAACAGAGTTGTATTTTTTTCTAGTTGTAAATGTCTAATTATGTGTCTTGTTTACTTTTTTTCTCATTGCTGAGACAAAATACCTGACACAAAATTAAGAAAGGAAAGGTTTATTTGGCTCCCAGTTTATGGAGGTTTCAGTCTATACTTGGCTGGCTCCAAGGCAGGTAGCACAGGGCAGAGGGCAGTAGTTCCTGGCTGCAGAAAGCAGCAAAGACAACAAGAGCAAAAGAAAGGAGCAGTCTCTTTCCCTCCTTCACATCGTATGCAAGCTACCTGCCCCAGGGACAGGTATAGCATTCACACTCAAAACCCCAGCATGGACTATAGATCAACCAAAAATCTAGAAGCCTGCCCCATGACTTCATGAGGATTTGGGGAACATGCAGACACAAACCATAACATTATGAATACTTTATAGGATGATATTAATGGAAAGTTAAGACTGAGGTACCAAGATTCAAAATGTGAAAGTGCAAAGAGTGGCTTAAAAACTCTATGCAGACAATTTATTGTATATTACTTTCTTGTCTTTTTGAGACAGGGTCTCTCTATGCAATTCAGGCTGGCCTTGAGCTCATTTTGTAGCCCTGCCTGGTTTGAAACTCGCAAGGGATCTCCTGCCTCAGCCTTCCAAGTGCTGGTATTACAGGCATGTGCCACCATATACAGACAACATAAAGTAGTTGGACAAGAGTAATTTCAAGAACTGTGAAGAAAAATATGAAATGTATAGGGCTGAGGTTAGAATTCTGCTTTATGAAAGCATTTCTAGGAAACATTAATACTGCCATGACTGAGTCTCATTTTAGACCACCAGAGAAGACAGGAGAGGTCTCATTCTTCTTACTTTAAGTCTAGAAATGGCTCATGGCTCAGCCCTGCAGATTGGGTATGTAGGAGATGAGTGTCTGATCCACATAGGGCAAATCCAAGGGCTCAAGCTAGGAATTTTACCCAATAGCAGGATAAGACGAAGTTGGTTTCAATGGTATCTTTTTGCATTCTATAAAATCAGCAGGATA
Source organism: Dinomys branickii (assembly GCA_004027595.1). NCBI lineage: Eukaryota > Metazoa > Chordata > Mammalia > Rodentia > Dinomyidae > Dinomys > Dinomys branickii. Next base: position 69,235 of record PVLD010006633.1, on the reverse strand, counting down.
CATGGAGGACACATAGATAGATATATGATAGATACATAGAGATAGATAGATAAATAGATAGATATCATTGGTGCGTAAGGCACAGAGTAGTGTAATGAGATTAAGATTTGGACAAAGCATTTCCTGCAAGTGTGGTGAGATTCACCTGAAAGAAATGTAGCACCAGATGCATTGCATTCCAAAGAAGCAATTGGAGTGATCAGCAAGAAAGTATTTCTTAATGCATTTTTACTATAACAAAATACTTAAAAGTTACTCCTTTGTAACGAAAAGAGACTTATTAGCTCTTGGTTCTAGATGTTCAGGGTCCTGGCGTAAACATCTGCTTTGCCCTAGTGAGGACTTCATGGTGGGTGATATCAGCACAGGACCAAACGTGAGAAGCAAACGACAGTTGTGCCATGAGAAGAAAGTGAGAGGGATTCTGGGGTCATGTTCATTCTTGTTATAAAAACCCACTCTTATGAAGTCTAATTTAGTCTTCAGAACCAGCATTAATCCCTTATGAAATTTATCCGCTAATGACCTAATTATTTCTCACTAGGCTCTTTCTTGTCAAGGTTCTACCACATCTTTTCTCCTTGCCGGGACAGAATTCCTGAAACCCAAAATTAAAGGAGGAAAGGTTTATTTCAGCTCAGAGTTTATAGAGGTTTCAGTCCATAGTTGGCGGCAACAAGGCAGGATGGCAGAGCACAGGGTCATTGCAGAGGAGAAACAGTCCATGGCAGGACAGGCAGAGGACAGTAAGCAGCATGCAGCCAGCAGCCAGCCCCCCTTACCTTTGATCTCATCCAGGCCACCAGCTGGTGCCACCCGGAGCTATGCTAACCCCAATCAGTGGATTGGAGTCCACTGAGAGTATGAACTGGAAGAGTATATTTTTGTCCATGGCTCCTACTCTTCCCTTCGTCTCTTTGCTTGATGGCCTCCAAGTTGTGGGTATCAAACACAGTGACTCAGCACTGGGGAAGCTGTTTAATATTTTAAGACTGGTGAAGGCAAAGGACAAGATACTCTTTCCTCTGGACTCTTAAGAGATAGAGAGACAGAGAGAGAGAGAGAGAATTTCTGTTTTCTTCTAAATAATCTGTCTTAAAATTTAATCAACATGCAGGGAATTCAGAAGTTCTAAGACATGCAGTTCTGAAAATTTGAAGTGAAGAAAGTATTGTTATCTCTTCTGTGTACTTTGTACTCACACTATTCAGTTTTGGTTTGGTTGTTTCCTTTACTAATTTCTCCCAGGGAGTTTATTGCACACTCCTCTGTAGCTACTCAAACCAATAAATTCATAATATCTAGTAAGTGCTATCTTAGTGCTAATGGAGATTTCTTTTAATTTACATACTTTATGGGAGTGCAGGTGTTGGGTAGAACTAGTGAGTAGTGAGTAGCTACATCTACCGTCTGGGATGTTATTGGTTTATGCTGTGTTGAAATTATTTTCCTTTAGTACAGAAAATTTCCTGATGAGAACTGGAAATAGAAGATACTGTTCTATTATTGTCTTGGTTACTTTTCTCTCGTTGCTGAGACAAAATACCCAACACCCAAAGTGAAGGAAGGTAAGGTTTATTTAGCTTACAGTTTGTGGAGGTTTCAGTCCATACTTGGCTGTCTCAAAGGCAGAGTGGCACATGGCAGAGGGCAAACTTCATGGCAGCAGGGCACAGCAAAAACAACCAGAGCAAAAGGGACGAATGGCAGGCAAGCAGCCTCTTTCGATCCCTTACCTTGTAAACGGCCTACCCCCATCCAGGGGGCGTGTAGCTCTCACACAGTCTCCATGCCCTCCTCTTCCACAGGCTCAGGATGTATACAAAGTAAGCACTCTGGCTTCCTGCTGAATCACATAGTTACCCTTTTAAACTCCCCAAGTTGACACAATGTATCAACCATAACAATTAGGCAATGTTAAAAACAAATGTTGTGGTGTGAAAACTAAAAATATGCCTGATTTGTTTTACTGCAAATCTATATTCCATAATATGAACCTTTAATTAATGGCAGACTACTAATAATGCCTGGAGACCTGAAGTAGCTATTATAAGAAGAATTTTTCACCACTTATGGATGAGGGACATGTTTTAAGGAACACGCCCTTGTTTACACCCCATAGAGGGCACTTGGCACAAACTAAGATGGCTGCAGTTTTGTCAGATGACAGGACCTCATAGAACCAACACCATTTATGCAGTCAGCTATTAGCTGCAGTGTCAGTATGCAATGTATAACTCTGTCATTTTTATGTAGATAAGGAAAATCTTAAACTTACTTTGGCAGTGTAATTTAACATAATCACTAAAATTTTCTACTTCTCCAGAGACAAATGTAGAGATCAGGGTGGAGGCAGATGTCTTAGTTAACTAGTTAACTAAAGTGAAGAGTAAACATTAGCCCATCTGTGAAGCAACAATCTCAGTGGGAAAGGATAGAATTTAATACGAAGATCTACCAGTATAAAAATAAAATGAAGTTCCCATTTACCGAACTTAGGGTATGTAAGAACTTTAGTGTACAGAGCATGCGCAGACATCAGCATGCACTTCTGCTTTCTCTGTCATCATGTAACATTTCACCACAATTCTCGCCCCTAATGGCAGATATATTACACACCTTTTTCAATAAAATAGGAACAAGTGAGAAATTGACAAAGCATATTCTCTGGCAGGCCACATTAGATAGGCGTAGCTTGCTGGAAAATTGCACATTGGAATTCAACATGCAGTTTCACTATAAAAGAAAGGAAATGAATTGTTTGAAATATACTAAATGAAGAGCTTTGAAAGAACTAATATATGCACTAAGAGGACTCTCTGGTTCCCACAAGAAGCACACATTCCTGACGATAAGGCAGAAAAATACCCAATGTATGATTCTAATCATAAAATATCTAAGGATGTGCATATGTGACTTATTGTGATATAATTGTGATTAATAAATGCAGTAGGGGTATTTAGCACCTGTGAGTAGATGTGGGAAAGTCTCCCGGGGTGCTGGTCTGCTTCTATTATACAATATTATACTCGCATAAGTTATTGACAGGAAAGGCTATTAATATATTCACCAATATAATCACCTTTACTAGTCACCTATAAAGAACTCATTAAGCAACACATTTACTTTACATTGCTGTACATAGGTTACGATACAATAAAGATTTTAAAAGAGTAGAAAAATTTCCATATTGAAAAAAGCAAATGTCTTATACATTACACAATATCAAAGGCATCAATTTGAAAGTTAAACTTTAAACATTCAGAAGAAAACACAAAATCCTCTTTATGATTTCACAGGACTGAAGAGATGCATCATGCTACAAAATGGCCTAAGAGATTTAAAATACATATTACAATCCATGAGTTAATGTTGAAACAGATAAAAAGACTAAACAGAACAGAAAAAAATTATAAAAGTCAACAAAATACAGGACTTGATAGTTCTCAAACCTTAATTCTATACAGGGAATTTTAAACAAAATAATATTTTATGACCAGTAGATTGCCCCAAACTTGCTGCTATGCCAAGAGTTGAGGGACCAGATCAAATTAGAAAGGAATCTGACCCAGTTTATAAAACATTTACAAAAATAGTTTCCAATATGTATGCAATTTGAAATCTGTCTACAGATAGAATAGAATAGGAAAGTAACCACTATAAAAAAGCAAACAGTATGATAAGTACCAAAAAAGGTAAATTTTAAAAGCATAATATTGAAAGAAAAATGAAAGTTACAGAAGGTAACATCCAATATAATAGTATTTTATTCATGCTTAAGAACAAGCCAAGCTGAGCAACGTATATTTTAGAATATATATACCATTTACAATTTGTTTATTAAAAGCAAGAGAATAATTAATGAAAACCAAGAAAAGATACCTCTGAATAATAGGTTAAGATTTGAGATCAGTTAGGAGAAAGTGGATGGTAAAACGTTCTACTTCTTTAACTAGGGGTGAGTCAATATAGGCTTGGGTCCTTATGTGTAGTGATAGAGATGAGCAAAAAGACACAGAGGCAGAGATATGGTTTGTTTATACTATAAAGAAAATTAACACATGTGGAAAATTTGTTTCGGGGTATAAATTTTGCAAAATAACTTCAAAGAGAGATTTTTAATAAGTAGATTGCGTTTTTTAAAACAAAAGACTTCTGAAATCACGGTGACAGTAGCCACGAAGAGAACTTTCTAGTGGAAGGAGGAAATCTCTGATGGGGGCGGACAAGGTTTAGCCTACTTACATGTTCTCCATTGTGTTTTCTTCCCTGAACTAAGAAAAGTTTGAGAGCCAGACTCTGGCATATACATGCTCACAGTACATTCCTTATGCCTGTCGTATAAGGAGACTTTCTGGGGAAATCCACATGAGAGGAATGGCCAAGTTACATGGGGTGTTCTTTTTTTTTTTTTTTTTCCGGTACCAGGGATCGAACTCAGGACCTTGCGCTTGCCAGGCAAGCGCTTATGCCACTGAGCTATACCCCCAGCCCCCGGCCAAGTTACATGGGAAGAAAATGGCTGAAGAGAAAAGCCGGAAACTTTGGGCTTTCACAACATGGATGTTTGTAGCACAGTTGCAGCAAGCCCAGAGGCAGCAATAGCTCCAAGCCTTCCAGAAGCCAAATGGCTCAATGCCATCTCCTGTCAAAACCATGCCTAGCACAATAGCCTTTAAAATGCAGCAATGATAGCAAGGAGGGAAGCTCTGGAGGAACAAACTGCCAAGGTGCAAGCAGCCTGAACAGACACTGCAGGTGTAATTTTAAAGTAGAAGTGATACAACGTTTCCTTTGCCTTAAGAAAAAATGACATTCTTTTTTTCCATTTACTTTAAAAAGAAAAGAATAAAAACAAAGACATAAACAAGTAAAACAATAAAAACAATACAGAATTTCTAAACAAGGTGATAGGAAATAAACCATGGTTATTAGTTGATATTTAATTGTATGATCAATCTTACATGCCTAGGTCTGGTTACCTGAGTAACTACTTCGAAGACGACCTTCTTGATGTACTATAAAGCTTCCTGTGAAATCTTAGGAAAGAATGAGTTAATATGCATATATTATATAGGAGCAGGCTGTACTCAGCTGAGTTTAACAACACAATTCGCGAATGATTACCGATTTCCAGCGACATTTATTAGCATGACTGAAATGACAAGTGTAACACACAGGAGAACATGATTTAGTAGCAGGAGTCATAAACTGTGTCCCTAGAAACTCAGGTTATTAGCACGTAGTCTGAAGGGCTAAGTTACCTGAGGGAAGACTGGCTTTTCTATCTCTACCACTTACTACCCACTTGGGTAAATTTTCTTTGTTCCCTTCAAAGTAATCCCTGGACATGCCATGTGTCCAGGTTGCAAGGACACAGATATACCTGGACTCCTCAGAGTATACACTACCACCATGCATTCTTTCATTCATTCACTTGCTCAGGCAAGCATTTATTCACTCATTCATGCAAGCTAACCATGCAAATTTTTATGGGTCACACAAGAGGTGTTAGGCAAAGTACTGGAAACCAGAGAAAATAAATAACCAGAGATGATAAATTGCATATTTAAATGTTATAGTATCACTTTATATGGGTTCATATTAACACTGTATCTGTAGGAAGGATATACACTGCCTGAGATCATTTCCCATTTTAAATTTTTAAAATATCTATGATTAAACACCACTATCGGGGCTGGGGATATAGCTCAGTGGAATAAGTGCTTGCCTAGCAAGCGCAGGGTCCTGAGTTCGATCCCCAGTACCGCAAAAATAAATAAATAAATAAATAAATAAATATATTTAAGGAGTCTGTTTAAAAAAAAAAAACACCACTATCTTCTGTGTAGGTATGTGATCAAGATAAAAGCTGCACAATTAATATCTGTATCCATTTTAAAGGACACTGCATGGTGAATTGATTTCTATGATGTTCAGTAATTGGGGGAGATCTTATGAAAGAGGCAAATCTAGTAGAAACTTTGAAGAACATGTGTCATTTTCCAATCACTCAAAGGCAAATACATGGAAATAATTCAATAACTAAGACTAAGTTAAATAAGACTTGAACATGCTGCATGAAGTCAGGACAGTGGGACGGATGTAGTACATGTTCAGATTCAATAAATTAATTGGCACACACTGGGAAGGTTGTTTCTCTGGTAAGAAAACAAAACAAAACAAAAAGCTGTTATTACTGACAGTGACTGCTGTATGATCCAGGCATTGACACTGTAGGTAACAAGGAAATTCAACAGCTATGCTAGGTGAGCAGAATAGATTATAGTAACTTGGCTGTGAAATCAATACGAGCATGTCTATGTCATAAAAGAAGATTATTTCATTCATCTCCCATAGTGTGAACAATATATATGCCGGGGTCTCGCATCAATCTGATTACTTGGAAAACTACAACTATCAAAATTGTCGTCTATATGCTCCTGCACGTACTAGATGATTTGTTGGGAGAAAAGAGTTAAATGCTTATTTTCAATATTTCTGAAGATTAAGTACAGAGAACAACCAGTTAAATTTAGCTAAACGTATAACAGCTTTAATGATGTTTTATTTTAGAGAATGAGAACGAATATATAATGTGAATGGACTCCGGGGTCTTTGTTTATAACATATGACATGGGAGCAGTAAAAATATGTACACATTCCCCAGCTGGGACTTAGACTAATATACAGTCCTTACTGTCTTGACATTAGTGCACATAACGTTCTAGGCAGATGGAGCCTTCGGGTTCTGGAAGATGGGTGGCAAAAATGGATCTATACTCAGAAAACCTCCAGAATCGGAGACTAGCAAAGTCAGTTAAAAGAGAAGGAAAAAAATAATCCGTTGAATAATGTCAGACAAATGCCAAAGAAGATATGAAGTATTAGAAAACAAAATGACTCACAGACAAGCTTTCAGAGAAGCTTGATAATTGTAAATTGAAGATCTGAGAGGTATTCTGGATCTCAAGTAGGTGTTGGTATTAAAGTATGATCAACCAAACATGACTGGGCCAATTTAGATGACATGGCCTCTCTTGTTATAGTGTGGAAATCCCACTGAACTGAGATATTTTGAAGTGATAAATTGTCTTCATGTGTCAGTTGGATCCTATGAATACAAGAAAACAGAAAATGATTCCATGTGCAAGAGGTTCACTGGAGGAAGACCTGGGATGGATTAAAGGAGTGAGACAAGGGATAGAAAGGCAAGCCAGAGATCCTTGAGAAGGTAACACTTGTAACTAAAAAAAAAAACAGCAGGAGGAAAACAAAGCTGAGGTGAAAGATTTTCCACTGTTCTGTGCTTCTCAGGAAGCCCCCCCAGGCCATGAGGGCTGTGCTCAGAGGATGCCTATTGCTATAGCCCCCCCCATGCTGCACAGAACATTCTGGATCTATCACTGTGCAACATGTGTCATTGTCCAAGAGCTGCCAGAGTACCTCACTGTGTGATAAAGAGACGTTAGGGCACAGATTCAGGAGCTTCCAGTTTAGAAAGTCGCTCTGACCTCCACCAGGGAAGGTCCCCTTGAAGAGGGTGACATGGAGGGCAGCCACCACAGCTCAATGTGGTGCATACACAGGTGTACCATCCTGAAACACATTTGGAACCCATCCCTAGAAGGTAAAGACAATAATAGAAATAGCAACAGGACGGACAAGCTTTCGTGAGAAAGGACGTGGAAAGGAAGCTGAGTGTGGGACAAGGCCCAGAGTACAATCTATTGGTGTTGGTCAGTGGCCGAAGGCAAAATGCTTAGTTTAACCAAAAATACTAATAAGAAGGTTCATGAGATGGGTAGACATGAAATAAAACTTATGTGCTACTCTGCGTGCTGGCACCCTTCTCAGGTAAGATAACATTGCCTGGCCTTTCCAGATGCTAAACTCTCAGGCAAAATCCTTGTACCCCAGAACAAGCTGCAGGCTCATTTGTAGGGTGAACTGTGGTCACTGCAGTGCTCTGGTAATCATGCTTTGCTTCCCAGGAATGAGAGTAACATGTTTTTTCACACAAAGGACTAGAAATGGGGACTAATGTACAATGTAAGGCAAGGGAAGATTCCCTAACGAGAAGATCTCATGGCAAGCAAGTCCAAAAGTGACCAAGAAGATATCAAAAGGTCCATACAGTAAAGGCTTACTATACCGTTTGGCATGATTGGGAGGTTCTGGGTCTTTAAGGGTTGGGGCCTGATAGGAGGATAATGTGACCTAGTTCTTCCTTTTCCTCTCTGTTCTTTTGCTTCTCCACCATAAGGTAAACAATTTATTCCCCTTTCCCATGTTGCAGTGCCTTAACACATGCCCATCACCTCCATTTCCACAGATTAGTAGTTGCTTTCACACTCTGCTTCATCTCAAGACCACTACAGTCCTTAGGATATACAAGCGCCCATCCTCATTGTCCCCACAAAGCCTGGATGCTATGCTGTTCTTAGCTCTTGCGTAAGATTCCAATGTACATGAACACTTGAGAAAAACCACCTTAGGGGAATCCCAGAAGAGAAAATAACAGAAAATGAGATAAATAAGGCCTACATAATTCCTTAAACCATATTCTTCCACTCACTTTCTCTGGAAGTTTGGTACAATTCCTCATATATTCTTTTTCATACACCTATTTTGTTTGTCATTACACTTGAAAGGTTTATGCTTTCTGGTGTTTCCAAATGTCCAGATGTTTGGCTCTTTATATTCCAATATACAGAATCTTGACACGAATAAGGCATGCACGCCAGATCCCAGCAAAACGCACAGTCTTCTGGATGATTTTTGCAAATTCAAGGTCTCAGCAGTCCCTCTTAGAATGATAACTGTTTACAGAGATTCAGTTTGGAGGAATCCCTGATGGGTAAAGAAGAAACAGATACGAATGGATTAATAGGCTATTTGTGCTCAGCTGGAAATACAAAATTGTTCTGTCTTTTAATAGAAAACAGAATTTATATTGATAATATGAAAAGGAATATCCAATATCAATTCCAATGTTGTGTGTGACTTCTTGCTATTTTGTAATTATCTGAACAAACATAGAGCACTGAAGTTGGTTCTGACATTGCCAAATATGCAAATAGTCACAGAGGGAGAAAACGAACACCTGGGAATATCATATGAGAGTTTTAATTCTTTCTGAATTTATTCTGCTGAAGCAAATCATATTCAATAAGCAGTGAAAAACTGCTTCACAAAAATAGTCCAGTATGGAGCACTCAGGAGAGACTGAGTTAAAATTGTAAGTTCTTACATCTAGGGCGCTAAAATATTTTGAGGAAGGAGTCATTTAAAGAAGAAAAGAGCACTTTTTATACAAATTATATAATTTTACATTTACAGGAACAAATCATTAACTATAAATTCATTAACTTTAGAATTAGAAATTTTAAAACTATACTAATATGCATAGTGTAAAAGTATTCTAAAGTATTGACACATTTCAAATAGATCTTAATTGGCAAAATATTCCACATACTAAGACTGCTAATTTACTACTTTGTCTGTTTTAATTAAAATAGTAAAAACTATAAATTGTAAATAGTTGATGGATACAAAAATTTATTCCATGCAAATATTTCGTATGAAAGCATTTTCAATTAGATTAACAAGTGAGACCAAACTATAAGCATAGTCCTTATATAAGAACTGTAGTTCTTGTAAATATGTAAATATTAATTTCAACAAAATAACAGATGATATCATTGCTCTTAATACATCATAAAATTGTTGGTAATTCATTTGATCAAGGTATTGCATATAAAATCCCAAATTTAAAATATCAATTATTTCTTTTTCTTTGGGGCTGAAAAGTGACATCTAGGCACCTGTGCGAGATCCACTCATGGTGACAGGAGTGTGCAGAGCAGCTATGAGGAATCACATGTAGATGCCAAACTCTTTTGTAGTTTACATATCGCAGGTCATGTATGCATCAGCACTCACACTTCTATTTCCTTTTTTTCTCATTTTATTTTCCTTTTTCTCTTATTTTAAAGAGAAAAACCAAAAACAAAGACAAAAATAAATCAACTAAAATGATGCAGAATTTCAAAATGAGATGACAGGAAATTAACAATGGTTGTTGTATTACATATTGTTTCTTCAAAGTAGTTGCTCAGATTACCAGATATAGGTATTCAAGACTGATCAAACAGTTAAACATGAAGTGTTCGTTTCAATAACACAATAGAAATTAGTAGAACTATCTTAGCTATCTTGAAGGGGATATTGAGACCCAGCCCCTCTCTTTCTCTCTTCTCTGTTTTCCACAGAGTGAGGTGAAGAGTTTGGTCTGCCATGAACTCCATGCCATGATGTGCTCCCTAAACACAGGCCCAAGACAGTGGGGACAATGGCTCATGGTCTAAAATCCTGAAAAGTTTGGATGTCTTTTCATTATAAGTTGATTATTTCACATCGTTTTTTGCTATAACAGATGACTAATAAACATGCATTTATTACTCTTTTCTTCATGTGTTTTTTCAGTACCACAGAGTTAGATGGTAGACAGAATTAATTATTCCTTCTCTGTAGGATGTATCGTCCAGTGAGACATCCTGACACACATGATGTAAGTATGCAGGTATACATCTAGACACACGTTTATGGTAACACTTGAAATGAGCAAATAGAGTAATGTTAATTGGATTTTTAATAAATGAAGCCTGAGGAAATAAACAAAACACAAGACAAATGAAGTTTATCCAGTAGGTGGAATGAGGTAAGGAGGAAAGTGCCATATAGAAAAGATTTTAATAAGGAAAATATTTAAGAGGCTGGGTCCAGGCATGCAGGTGCACATGCCTCTTTGCTGGACAGGCTGGTCAGAACCCCTGAGACCCAGAATAGCCAGTCCAGCAACACGGACTAGTCAGTGAGACCAGCAATGAGGAAGTATCTGAAGCAGCAGCACAGAGCCAGCAATTGGTCTATGGGGGACTCCAGCAACTGAAGACCAGTCCCAGCCCCAAATCCATAGGTAACACCCAGTTTCGTACACCAGTTCCATACCCAGCACAATTCCCATGGCAAACTTGGCTGGATTACACAGCACATCCCTGTGATCTGACCTGGACACTGTCACAGAACTGTAAACACCAGAGCTACTTTGCTACACTTATTCACATTGTTTATCTGATGGACTATCCCTTTCCTGTCTGGTTGGAAATAAATTTGTTTTGTCTTCTATTTTCTCATTATTTTTGTTTGGGGACTTTTTTCTTCTTTTGTTCTCTCCACTCTTTCCGGGATCTGCTTTTCTCCCCTCTGTCTTCTTCTATTCTTCTTTCCTTTACCATTCTCCTTCTCTTTCTTCCTTCTGTTTTTCACTGTTCAGATTTTTTACCAAACTTTTTTTTTCATTTTCTTCTATTGATCTTTTCCCTCTTTCCTCAACTACTTTTTGAATTTAAACTTTCAAGTGAGTAAATATGGTTTCTTCCCTTTCTCATTAATCCTTTGTATTCTATTTCATTTTTTCCCTCATGTGTTACTTATTTTCCCAAAATTGGGTGATGAACCTTTGACCTCCAGGCTTGATCCTACTATATTTGACCTCATTCATGTCTTTACCCTGTCCCCTACCCATCTTAATAGCCCACCCCTGCAAGAGGGTAAAATTACTCCATTAAGGATAAAATCACTGCATGCAAGTACATGGTACATGTTTGATTTTGTTATGTAACTGTTAGCAGGACAATGATTATAGTTTGTCAGTAATTAAGGTGTACTTGAAGCTATCATTATTACTGACAATACTACTTTTTCCAGGATGTCATACCTGTTATAAGCAGTTTTTCTCCCTGTAAGATAACACTGTGAATTTATGGGGTCAAAATCACCACTATAACACAGTATCAAAGGGTTCAGTGCTGAGTCAAATTGTAACTTTGCATCCTTTACAAACTAGGAAGTTAGGTTCTTGGGACACCTATAAAGAGCCATCTGCATCTAGAGGACATCCCTGAAGAAGAGGCATTTACTAGGAAGAGTTCAGTACAAGTGCCAAAACTATCCTAAGAAATTGGCATGCATCCATGTAGGAAACAAAATAAAATAAAAAAGAGAAAATAGAGAATGACAGGATGTAGAAGCAAAATGCAATCCCACACCCTCAGCCCGCCCAAGACAAGGCCAGTACACAATAAGATAGATGAAGTTAGAAATTAAACACTGGAACTATCTGAAATGATAGGAACAGAAGGGAAGAAAAAAAAAGAGGAAAAGGCTACAGCAAAAAACAATGTACACTCTGAGGAACAAAAGAAATAATGCTAAAAATCAAAGATAGTAGAAGACACAGATAAAAGAATAGATGAGCTTAGAAAAATGATGGAAACAAAACATATTCAACATAGCAGTGAAATGTAATTGATGAAACAGATCCAAACAGAAATCTAAGAGTTTAAAACCTCCACTGAAAATATGTGCAGCATATTGAAGGGGAGGGTAGAACATCAGATATTGAGGACAGAATTGCAGCTAAGGATTATGAAAGGAAAGATATCATAAAAATAGCAAGAGACCATGAAAAATCCACCCAATAGCCACTAGATGATGCAAAAAGAACAACGTAAGATGGACTGGGATCAATGAGAAAGCTAGAGACAGCTCAAGTGCCAAAAATAACCACTGAAATAAAGGAAGAAAACTTCCCAAACATGGATAAAACATTTTACATGCAAATAAATGAAGTATATAGAACTCCAAACAGCCATGATCAAAATAAAACTACACCAAGGAGTATAATAATCAAGATTCCAGAAATTCAGTACAAGAATATATTAAAAGCTCTTAGAGAAAAAAAAATCACCCATAAAAGAAAGTCCATCAGAATCACAGCAGACTTCTCAACTCATATGCTCAAGTCAATAAGAGCTTGGAGTGAAGTTTTTTAAGTCCTGAAAGAAAAAACTTCCAACCCAGACTGACGTAACCTGCAAAACTATCTTCCAAAACTAATGGAAAGAACAACTGAAGAAATTCATGACCACCAAGAAATCCTATAAAGAGTACTGAAAAATATTCTAGACATAGGTAAACATGACCACAACTCCAAGAGCAACAGCAGAAAGAAACCACCAAGCAAGGCAAGCAATTAAACAGAGGAAAAATCAGGGAACCAGCAATGGGAAAATATTATAACAAAAATAAGCCAGTACATATAAGATATAAACATCAGTGTAAATTGCCTCAATTCACCAATCAAAAGAAACACACTGGCAGAATGGATTAGGAAACAAGATCCAACAATATGTTATATATAAAAAATAACTCAAGATGAAATTTAAGGATTGAAAATTAAAGGATTGAAAAAAACCTTCCATGCAACAGGAACCCAGAAAAAAACAAAAGTAGCTATTCTGTTTGCAGACAATTTGAACTTATCCTGGTTACTTTTCTCTCGTTGCTGAGACAAAATACCCAATGCCCAAAATTAAGGAAGGAAAGGTTTATTTAGCTTACAGTTTGTGGAGCTTTCAGTCCATACTTGGCTGGTTCAGAGGCAGAGTGGCGCAAGGCAGAGAGAAAACTGTTCAGGGGAGCAGAGCACAGCAAAAAACACCAGATCAAAAGGGAGGAATGGCTGCAAGCAGCCACCTTTTCTTCCCTACATTGTAAACAGCCTGCCCCACCCAGGAGTTGTGAACCTCTCACACAATCTCCAGGCCCTCCTCTTCCACAGGCTCAGGATGTTTACAAAGGAAGTACCCCAGCTTCCTCCTGAGTCACTCAGCTAAACCTCTACATTCCCCAAGTTGACACAATGTATCAATCATAACAGAACTTCAAACCAAGACTGAGCAAAAGAGATAAAGAAGGTCACCACATAATTGCTGGTAGAAAACTTCAGAGAAAGAGATAACAATTATAACTATGTATGCACCAAATATGGGAACACCCAACTATAGAAGGAATGATTAATAGTTGTGAAGTATCAAATAAGCAATAACACAAGTGTAACAGGAGCCCTTAATACCACATTGTCACAAAGAGATAGATCAACTAGACAAAAAATCAGCAAAGAAATAACATCTCAATGAAATCCGTGAATAGATGGATTTAGTAGATGTTTTCAGAGTGTTCCACCCAACAACATCAGAATATACATTCTTCTCAGGTGCACAGGGGATGCTCTCTAACCAAACCACATACTAGCCCACAGAACATGCTTAAGTAAATACAAAGTATTCAAATTATCTCATCCATATTCTCTGACCATAGTGCAATGAAACTGCAAATGAATGGCAAAGAAACCCTAAAAACTCCATAAAAACATGGAAATTAAATAACATGCTCCTAAACAACCAATGGGTCACAGATGAAATTCAAGAAGAAATTTAAAAATATCTATAACTAAATGAGAAAGGAGATGCAACATACTGGAACTTATGGTGCTCAGTGAAAGCAGTCCTATGAGGGAAATTTATAGTGGTGAATCCACACATCAGGAAAACAGAATGAGCACAAAAAACAACCTACGGTTACACCTCAGCGTTCCAGAAAAGGAAGAGCAAGGCAAGCCCACAGCCCATACAAGGCAGGAAATGATAAAGAAAATAGCAGAAATTAATATAACTGAGGCAAAAAAGAAAGAATGAATGAAACAGAGAGTTGGTTCTTTGAAAGAGTAAATAAAATTGATAAACCATTAGCTAATCTTAAAGAAAGAAAACACTCAAATTCATGCACTGAGGAATGAAAAGCATGAAATCACTACAGATCCTATGGAAATTAATAAGATCATTGATAGCAATTAGATAGGGAGAAAAATAAAAGGAATAAGGATAGGAAAGGAAGGAGTGGAATTATTATTCTTAGATGACATAATACTCTATACCGAAAGGCCCAAAAAACTCCACCAAATGGTTTTTATATTTCGTAACCAAATTCAAGTCTGTAGCTAGATACAAAGTCAACACTCAAAAATCAATGGCATTCCTGTACACAAACAAAAAACTCAACGAGGAAGAAGTTAAGTAAACCACATCCTTACTTTCACAACAGCATCCAAAAAAAGTGAAATACTTAGGAATGATTCTCATGAAGGTAGTAAAAGATCTATACATTGAAAACTACAGTACTCTAAAAAAGACTGAAGAGCACAGCAGAAAGTAGAAAGATATCCCTGATCATAAGTAGAAGAACCAACATAATGAAAACAGGCATACTCCCCATACTTCTATACAGATTTAATACAACTCCAATCAAAACACTGTTTGCATACCTCACAGGACTAGAGAAAACATTCCTAAAATTCATTTGGAACCAGAAGAGACCTAGAATAGAAAAAGCAATTCTGCGCAACAAAGGTAAGGCAAGAGCAATCAAAATCCATGACTTGAAATTATACTACAAAACTACTGTGATAAAATCAGCCCTGAGCTGGCAAATAAAAACAACAACAACAACAAAAAGACCAAGGATCAATGGAACAGATTAAAAGATGCAGATATGGCTACAAACACACTCAGCCAACTTATCTTTGACAAAGGGGCCAAACATACAAACTAGAAGAAACATAGCTTCCTTAATAAATACTGCTGGAAAAACTTGCTATCTACATACTGAAGAATAAAACTAGAACCATGTTCATCAGCATGCATCAAACTACAGTAGAAATCGATCAAGGACCTAAATATTAAAACAAAAACACTGAATCTACTGGAATAGAAAGTAGGTAGAAATCTCGAAAACTAGGAGTAAGCAGAGAGTTCATCAACAAAATCCAAACTGCACAGGAAATAATCCAAAGAATTAACATCTGGGATCTCATTTTATTAAAAAGATTCTGCACATCAAAATAAATCACCAACAGAGAGAAAAGACAACCCACGAGTAGGAAAGTAATTTAGCCCACAGTCCCTCTGACAAAGTACTTATATCTAGAATATATAAAAAATTGAAAAAAAATCAGACTCCCTTCAATTTAAAGACCCAATCCAAAAATGGACATCTGACATGAACATAAACTTCTCAGATAAAGAAATACAGATAGAAAATAAATATATGAAAAAATCCTCTACATCATTGGTCATTCAAGAGATATAAATTAAAACAACACTAAAATTCCATCTTACCCAAGAAAGAATGGGTATTATCAAGAAAATATCCAATAACAGGTGCTGGAGAGGCTGTGGAGAAAAAGGAACCCTTTTCAACTGTTGGTGGCACTACAGAGTGGTGCAACCACTGTGGAAATCAGGGAAGAGCTTCCTCAAAAAGCTAAGATTAGAGACTCCATTTGATCCACTGTTGCCATTTTGAGGATTTTTCCATAAGAATTAAAAACATCATACCACAGTGACATATGTGCACCCATGTTACAGCAGCACAACTGTAATGGCTAAATCTTGGAAACAACCCTAATGCCTATCAAACAAGGAATGGGTAAAAAAGATGTGGTATTTTTATGCAATGGAATTCAACTCAGCTATGTAGAATAGACTTGAGGCTTTTATAAATAAATGGATGTAACTTGAACCCATAATCATAAGTGGATTAAATTAGTCTCACATGTGTAAATATTGTAGTCTCCCTAGTAAAAGAAGCTGAAAGAGTAAATAATATCCAAAATGTACAATAGACATTGGGACATGGGAAGAAACCATTCAAAATGAAAGAGAAGCTGAAATGAGGAAAAGGAGAAAAACTGGAAGGGAAAAGAAATATATGTACACAAGAGAGTGAAGATACCTAATTTTATTAGTTCATTGAAAAGGAAGGTTTGGGCTTATATTGTTTGATCAATTTTTCCTGCCTGTATCTTGTAATCTGAGTAACTACTCTGACCATAAGCCATGTACTAAGCACGGTTACTCTCTTACTGTCTTGTGTTGAAATTTTGTGTCATAGTTTTTATTGTTTTTTTCCTCTGTGAAATAGAAAATGAACTATTTAACCACTAACATGTTGAAGGGAGTACTTTGGCTAGATTATTTTAGGAGAAACTTTATGTGAATGTAGGGAGAGGGTTTTGTCAAGATGAAGATAAGGCCTATCAAAGAGAGATTTTTCTTCACTTTGAGGGCATCCCACAAAGTTGGCAATGGAAAAGCCATTGAATGACCAGTGAGCAAAACATGCTATGACTCAGTTTATGCTGATCTTGGTGGTGGTGGTTGTGTAAGTTCCTTGGAAAAGGAAGCACTGAAGTTGTTTAGAAGGTGGATAAGACAGGAGGCTATTTTGAAGCTGAGAGTTCGGATGTGAGATTGTCAGATGTGAAAATTTAAAGAAGTAGTGCTTGGTAGTTGGATTTCTTGCTACAGAATATGAAGTGTATATGATAGTCATAGATTGTAACATAAGACAGAGTTTGAAAACTGCCACTCATCTTTACACTAAGAAGAATGGAAGGTAGTTGATTTTTGTTTTGGTGGTACTGGGGATTGAACTCAGGACCTTGTGCTTGCCAGGCAGGCACTTATTCCACTGAGCTATATCCCCAGCCCCTAGGTAGTTGATTTTGTATAAAAAGTAAAAATTATTTTGTGGACATGTGAGTTTAGGTCCTAAAAATCAGGTAGCTATACCAAGCTATAGTTATACTTGAAACATGGGTTCACAAGAAGGGAATGGGGCTAGTGCCTACATTATTGGCAGCAAAGTATCCATAGCAACTGAAACTAAGATAGTATGTGTTACTACCTAGGAAGATACACAAGAATATACAGTTAGATTGACTGTTAGAACAGAAATTCTATATTCAGAGAAATTCCCCACAATGCATCTGTTTCACAACATAAATTTACTTCTCCTTCTTCTCTTGTTGATAAGTCAGAAGCACGGGGAAAGGACCCAGCTAATCAGATGTGCTGAGTGAGTGTTCAGAAATGACCAACTGAGGACAGGTGGTGTGCAGGTCTCTTTCCACGAAGGTGTCAGCAAAGCCTATCGTTTTTCATGGCTAGAGCTGGAGCACTAGCCACTTGTGTTCTCACTCCTCTTTCTGATGTGGGTGTGGCCATGGTGGTGGATGTCACAAGAACACTGCTTATTTTTAATATTAAAAAGTTTATTTAATGGAAAATTTGACTTAGGTCTTGTGTCAGTTAGGATTCTTCAGAGAAACAGAAGTCTGTGTGTGTGTGTGTGTGTGTGTGTGTGTGTGTGTGTGTGTGTGTGTTTCATGAAGCCAGTCCTCTAGCAGAACAGCGAGCACAATCCCTGGAAGCTTAGTTCTGACTGTCTTTCTTCAGTCTCTCTCTTTTCAGCCATTCTGGAGGTCCGTGGACAAAGAACGATGCTGACAAAACATTGTTTGTGTGTAGAGCAGTCAGAGTGGTAGCGATTGTTCACAATTAAGAATCTTCATGAAGGACATTACATCTCAGAACAGAGCCTCACAGATGATAGGATCGAAAATTAAAGTGGAAATGGAGCAATAGCCAGTCACGCAAATGTCTAGGAGGAAAGTGCGTGCTGTGTTGTTCAGTGGTAAACACTTTATCATTTTCAGCCTTTACATTTTGTGGTGTGCATGAAGGTTTTAGTGGTAAGCAAGTAGCTTGTAATATCAAAGTATCAGTTTTGTACCCTTCATTTTTACCACAATAGCAGTATTGTTGCACAAATTCATGTGTTCCCATCAATGCTACCCAATTTGAAAGGCTCAATTGTGGGAAGTTTGGTTTTCCTTACAAAGGTTATTTTTTTCTGCAGCCAGAGATCTAAAATTCCTGACAGTATAAGACAGTTCCAATATTTATGGGCTTAAAATAAAACACTACATCACTGGTTGAACCACATAATGTTGCCAGTAGTCAACTAGATTTTTACTTGAAAAAATAATATACTCATGAAGTTTAAATTAGTATAAAAGTTGTTTATGAATAGGCAGCCTAAGTAGGAAATTAGACTGTGACAACAATTATCAAATAATTCCTATTTATAGCTCTGTGCCAGGCAATAAGGAAAACAGTTCAATATACGGAGACTTTTTGACATGTGTAGATTATCTGAGACCACTCAGTATTCAACTGGACCATGTCATCAGGATCTGTAGGACAGCAGAGTTTTCCAGAGGACATGTGGTAACACAGAAATGAGTGGGCTTCTTCCCATGGACATGTTTGTGTGGCTCCCCTGCCTTGGGGCCTAGGAGTTCCTGCCAGCCCAGGACATGGTGGGGCTCCTCTTGCTGATGCAACCTGCCCTCCCCCGTATCTCTTGGTGGAGGAATAGGAAATCTGAGTGGTGAGTGGTGTGTAAAGGTTCCATTGTTCCAGGCACTTATGGGCAGAGATGGTGCTGGTGGATCTTGTACCTATGCCTGGTTTGGTACCATCAGAAGATGAGCCCACCCGGCCACATGACTGTGGTATGATTAGATGCCAGAAAACCCTTCATCAAAATCACCTTCTTTTGTTAAGTGACAGGTAAGAAGAAGGTTTTCTGCTTTACTACTCCTCTCTGGCCTCACAAAGGAGGCCACCATCGTCTGTTTGACTGCTTTGATTTCATCCTATGATATTTCCAGCTTTTATTGTTTTATTTCACCAGAAGAGCCAGTCAAGTCTGCATCAGTCTATACAGAGTGGAAGTCTCCAGTGTGGATTTTGCCTGGCATTGAGCATTTAATTTCTTTTAATTCTTTAAAAGCTTATTCACATCATCCTATGTCTTACTTTAATTCCTTTTTATAACATCTCATGGCTTTTTATAACAGCCCTTCTTTTCTGTTGGCATCTTTAATTTACCTCTCCATCTTTCTTCCTCACTTCTCTGGGTTGAGTAAAGCTCTTGAATTCAGTGTTGTTCTGTGCAGGAATAATCTTGTCATTTATTTTTTCCAGACCTTGAGAACAGACTAAGGTATGACGTTGCTGACTGATACTCAGATTCAGGTTGGTTTTCTTGTTATTGCTTGGATACACTAGTTTCCTCTCTCTCCTTAATGATTTCCTCTGTCTGAAAATTTTCCTCATGAAATAACAGTGGGAACTTCTTCAAAACTCACTGACCATAGAACTTGCCCACACTCTCCAGCTGCTGCCCTCAGGAGTAACATTCACAGCTGTGATTGCTGGTTTTTTTCTAGACCCTTCTAGCTATGATTTCCAGGACTGGTAGTGCAGTCCTGTCTGTAGACGAAGGAGGCAGAGCAATGCTGAGAGATAATTATGCTGTGTTTCTCAGGGACATCTCCTTGAACAACACTCTGTACTACTTTGCATTCCTTTAAGATCTTGGATCTCTGTTAAAAGAAATGATTTCATGAATCAAGGTTCCATTTCATTTGTACTTTTTTATCAGGCAGTATTTGAAGATGAGAGTTTCCCATGTGCTTGAGGCTTGATAATTCTAATCACATCAAAGCCATTGTCTTACAGTTAGTATCTCCCCATCCCAGATATTGACACGACCCCATTATCATTCCTCACTGACGGAAGAAGAATTCGCCTGAGCTACATCTGCACAGTGATGTAATAGAACAGAATGCCCTGGCATTTCTAGGTAGACAGTGTACTGGAGCCAGCGTCCTATGAACCTTATTATTATTGCTTGGGTTTTGATTATGTCATTATACAGTGTTCTCATCCGGATTTAAACACAGGAAAGAGGAAAGTTCACCCTCTATACCCTGCAACGTACTGCCTCAGTCTGGTATTTAAGAACTTAGGACTTTGTTAGCACTTTCTTTTTTCCTCCTCTTTTAGATGTTAATGATATTTCAAATGTTAATATAAGTTAGTTCTACATTTAAGTAACCTTTATCTTTTATAGTTTAAGAAATGGAGAGATATTCCAGTAACATAAGTATAACCAAAATGAACTGACATGAATGAATGTAAGAGCCCTCGTGATACACCAAACTTAGGTTGCATCATAATTAGGTTTCTAAGAGGACCCTAAAATGAAAAACAATATTACTGAAAACATTTTCACTCTTTCACAATTCTGCTACCCTAGTCATTTTACCTTTAAATCATTGTCTCATTCCTTTTGACACTACTTTCTTTTTTTTTTCCTTAAAGTAAATATTTATTTAGCTCCCATCTTATGGCCAGCATGATTTTAAATGCTTATGTGACAAGGAAATATAAATTATGAGTTCCAACCCTTTATCTGCATTCGTGTAGATAAAGCTACTCCTCAAATGCATATCACCTTTTTTTTCTTTTCAAAAAGAGCATACTAGGGGAAAAGAAATAGAAGTTTGCATTGCAGAGGTCAAAAACCTCTACAGTAAGGTAGCAATCTGCCGCACTCAAAAGGATACATAGAACTCCATGTATACATCAACTCCATGTTTCATATTAAGAAAAAAATTGAACTACATAACAAGAGTTGGACTGCTGAAAGCTGGGTACACAATAGTGAGAAGTTCAGCTTCAATGGTGAGAAACATTATTTCAAATAGTAAATATAATTAACACTGGTCATGTTTAGTTGAGATCTATGAGCTGAGTATGTACAGTTGCCTGTGAGCAAGTAGCAGATGCCAAGCTCTTCATAAACATACCCACTACCTGCTGTTACTATGGCCTTGCGAGTCTTTGGTTCTTTGAAGTTCTGTGAAGGTAATAAGGATATGAATGATAATGTTGCTTCAGGCAATCAAGGAAATCTTCCCATGGACCAGGAGCTGCGGATGTGAAGATGGGCTGGCTGGAATTTCTCTGATGAACTCTCCCTGAAAGTTACTGAAGATGCTGTTGGTAGACATTCTTCAATATGCACCCTCTCAAGACTTTCTGAGTGGCATAGAAGTTCGTTTGTGTAGATAAAGAGCAATGTTACACTCCTTCCCGGGCAGCCACCTAGTATTGCTCAGAAAGAAGAGCATAAAAGTCAAACCTTCCAGATGAGCAGAGCCAGTTCCACTCCTGAGTACTCTCAGGGCAGTCTGTGCTGTTTATGAACCTACACACCAGGTCCATTTCCCTTTCTGCCTTTTCTGGCCTCCTAGTTCCACAGGCACTGCCCATATGGATGCTTCTTATTAAGTACTTTGTTTGCTAAACTCTACCCTGAGTGTCCTCCTGGGGACCATAAAATAAGGAAGAACATGAAGTGTTAGGGCCAGATGATGCCATAATATAATTCTATACACAATGATAGTAGTTTTGGTGGCTTTAGGAAAATTCAACAGTAGCTGTGTTCAAGATGATTGGGGTAAGCAGGACATGGCTTTGTGAATAGGAGATGGCAGACAATACACATGACAGAGACAGATACAGTGACAGCTGGCTGAGTCCTGACAAAGGTAACTGACAAGGAAGACCATGAAAAGAAAAAAATGCCTGGACTAAGTTTTAAATAAAGGAAGACTTTTAAAAATCTTTCTAAAGCCATATGGTGAGAAAAACCGTTGCTTCTCTTGACAGAAAAATTAAAAGAAAGTCAAAACTTTGTGGATAACATAACAATGTAAGTAAATATACTCGGGGAGGGAGCACATATCCTTAAAAATATTTTACTTTCAAGTGATAAACCTTAGAAACAAAGGTGCCAAGACATTCGCTTCCCTTCATTCACCTATAAAAGCCACACTATCACAATGAGGATCCATGCTTCCATAATCCAAATTCTGGGAAGTTGTGTGAACAACCTTCCCTTCTCCACTGAGCAATGAACACACCACCACCCTAATAGGTATTCAGGCTTAAATTTAGGAGGTTGGGCAGATTGCCGACATCAGTACAGAGAGACAGAGGAAGACACTTAGGATCAGGGTAAATGTCTCAAAATATTAATACTGGAAATCAGGCTGCAAAGGCCCTTTTGCCTGCTCTGCCCTTCTGCCTGTTCCTGTTACTGCTTTGGGATTTTCAATAAACTTGCTATGCACTATGAGGTGTACGCTTGGCAGTACTTTCCTTACCATACTCACAAGAACCCGGACTGATTTGGGGACAGACACATGTAGTACAAGGGTATATATGTAAAATAAGTATTTGGGGACTGTTTAAAGGAGCTTAAACAGTTTCAATATTATCTAGATTATTTTATTTCAATTGTATCAGAATCTCCTAAGCTGTTTGAAGAAAAAATGTTGTAGTTTTTTCGATCCTATGTTGAATATGCTTTTTTTAAAAAAAAAATTTTAAGAAGTTACCTAGGGTCCTTATGTAAATAAAAGTTTGAGAGTTGTTGAAAATAATGACAAAAATGATGGGGACAGGGACACTGCCAGCACAACAGAGCCCACTCACCATCTTGGAGAAAAGTAGGTCCCATGCCTTTTATATCCAGGAGGACAGGTCACAGAAGACACAGCCTGCCATTTCTCTAATTCACTGCCTCAAAAGCTGACCAAAAACAACATGAAAAGGCTTACTCTATGTCTTGGTTACTTTTCTCTCCTTGCTGAGACAAAATACCCAAAGCCCAAAATGAAGGAAGGAAAGGTTTATTTAGCTTACAGTTTGTGGAGGTTCAGTCCATACTTGGCTGATTCTGAGGCAGAGTGGCACATGGCACTGGGCAAACTTCATGGCAGCAGAGCACAGCAAAACAACCAGCAAAAATGGAAGAATGGCTGCAAGCAGCCTCCTTTGCTCCCCTACATTGTAAACAGCCTACCCCCACCCAGAGGGCATGTAGCTCTCACACAGTCTCCATGCCCTCCTCTTCCACGGGCTCAGGATGTATACAGAGTAAGCACCCTTTCTTCCTGCTGAATCACACTGTTAACCTTTTAAACTTCCCAAATTAACACAATAAAGAACATCCCAGAAGGGTAAGGGCATGTCCTTTTTACCCCAAGATTTACAACTGCTGAGTCACTTAGACAAACCTCTAGACTCCCCAAGTTGACACAATGTAGACTCCCCAAGTTGACACAATGTATCAACCATAACACTCTACAAGAGACAGCTTTTCCATTCTGCACACAAAGGCAGCTGCCTCAGGTTTAGCAATAAAACTGCTTGGACTGTTGGGGTCGCATTTTCTCTTACACAGGAACAAATGGTGTACCTGTCCTTGAACCCATCTAATATCCAGGTGGTAAGCCCTTCATAAAGCATAAGGATTAAATTTTCAGAAACACTTACTATATTTAAATCAGTTATTTATAAAACCATTTAATGAAGAAATGGGAATGACCTGAAAGTAATGAGACGATTACAGTCAATTGGCCACCTCTGTGGGATGTGAAAAAGCCATTAACTTAGGAAACAGGAGAATCAAGAAAGGATAAAGCATATTTTTAGCTTTAGAAATCAATTATTAAGGAAATGTGAAGTCCAGAATGAGGAAACTAGATGATTATTCTATTAAGGGAAACATGCATATTTTTAATTGATAAGGATAATTTCCTTCACTATTTTCCAAGAGTCTTACGTGAGAGTGGTCTCATATGTGTGAATTATGGAAAATTTTGTGTTATTATTTTGTTTTTACAAACAATGTAGAGTTTAAGGCTATCAGGATTATGTAAGGCAAACTTAGATGACAAACAGAAATCTTGGCAATTTTTTTTTTATTTTAAAGAGAATAGTAACAGAAAGAACAATACCAAAATACCAACATCACAGACATAAACATAACAAAGCAAGAGCATTAAAAGTGATATAGGGTTTCAAAACAAAATGAGAATTAACAGTGGTTGTTACATTACATATTGTTATCTTCAACTATGTTGTTCAGATTACCAGATGTAAGAATGTAAGATTGAGACAGTCAAGAATGAACTTACTTTAGCATTCCACCCCATGTTAAGAAAAAAAAAGAATAGAAAATTGTTCAAACCATTAAAGAGAATAAAAAAATATTTAAAAAATTAGAGATGATACAGAGATTCACAAGACAAGATTTCAGGAATTCACCAGTGGTTGTTCTATTGCATATTGTTGTCTTCAAATTAGTTGCACAGATTACCAGATACAAGTATGCTAAATTGGTCAAAATGTAAAAAATTTTAAGCATTAACTGTTCCTTTCAATAAACCATCATACATCAGTACAGTTATCCCAGCTATCCATATATATTTTTTGTTTGCTTTCCTTCTTTCTTTTACTTCTTTCCCTCACCCTAGTTGTTTCTTCCTTCAAACAATTTCTTTTCCTTTCATAGTATCTATTATGCATTTGGGGTTTTATTTATTCTTTCAAGTACTTACACTAGGGAGATAATATGATATTTACGGATGTGGGTCTGATTCATTTCATTTATAAGTATGGTCTCTAGTTGCATCCATTCACCTATAAAAGCCTCAAGTTTATCTTTCTTTATAGCTGAGTAATACTCCCTTGTATAAAATTACCACTTACTTTTTATCCATTCCTCAGTTGATGGGCATTTGAGTTATTTCCAAGATTTAGGTATAAACACAGGTGCACATATATAACTGTGGTATGATGTTTCTAATTCTTCTGGGAAAACATCAAGGGGAATAGCTGGGTTAAGTGGGACTTTCAATCCTAGTTTTGTGAGGAATCTCCACACTGATTTTCACAGTGGTTTCACCAATTTACACTTCTACCAGCAGTGAAGAAGAGTTCCTTTTTCCCTACAGCCTCACCAGCATTTTTTAATGGTTCATTTCTTGATGCTAGCTATTCTTTCTGGGCTGAGATGGATCTCTGTGTTGTTTTAATTTGCATTTCTCAACTGAATAATTATGTAGAACATTTTTTCATGTATTTATTGGCCATTAGTCTTTCTTCATCTGAGAACTGAGTATTCATCTTGTATGTGCATCTTTGGATTGGGTCTTTGAATTTTGGGGTTTTGATATTTTTATACTTTTTATATGCTATAGATAGAAGTCCTTTGTGTGGGGGCAGTTGGCTAAAGTTTTTCCAAATTTGTGGGTTTTCTTTTTACTCTTTTGGTGATTTCTGATGTGCAAAAACTGTTCAATAAGATGAGATCTCAATTGTTGATTCTTTGAAGTATTTCCCACGCGGTTTTGTTTTGGTTCATGAATGTCTTCAAGATATTTACTTACTTTATCTTCCAGTGGATTTAGTGCTTCTGTTCTATATTTTGATCTTTCATCCATTTTGACTTCAGTTTAGTGCATGGTGATAGACATAGGTCTAGTTTTAGTCTTCAGCATGTACTAAGTTAGTTTTTCCTGAATCATTCATTAAAGAGACTATCTTTCTTGCAGTGAATGAATTTGGCCCCCTTTTCAAAGATAAGGTGGCTGAGTGTTTGGAAAATTTTCTGCTGTTATTTCTTCAAATAGTCTTTTTTGTCATTTGTGTTGACACCTACTGTTTCCTTGACACCTATTAATCTTACATTGTTTCTCTTTGAATTGTCTTGCAATTGTTGAATTGTTATTTCTTGGTTCCTTGTTATTTTTAAGAGGTTCTAATTTTCACATTCGTTAGTGACAATACTGTCTTAAAGATCTGAAAGTCTACCTTCAGCTTCATTCAAGCAGTTTTACCAGCTTTGATGGAATGTTTAATTTCCTGGATATCTGTTTCAGTGTGTTTTATGCATACTAGTTCTTTCCTATGTTGTTCATTCAAGGTTTCCAATAATTTACTATGCTCCTCTATTTTGTTATCTATGTCTTCTTTGGATATGCTGAGTAATTCTTTCATTATTGTTTTCATTTCTTTTTTTACCGGAGATATTATTTCTGATGTGATGTCTTCTGTGGCCTGATGAAGTTGTTTCTTTACTTCATTTGCTATCATTTGAGAAATTTCAGGTGTGTGACTTTCAGGATCTTCTGTATTGAAGTCTCTTGGACTTACTTGTTCTCGGTGGGGTCGAGGTCTGAGGTTGCATTTTGGTCCTTCGTTTTGGCATTTTTAGAGATCCAGTGGTTCTCTGGAGCTCAGCCTCACTCCCATGATGGCGGGGGAGTGGTGGGCTAGGATCCAAAGGTCCCCAGTGCGCAGCATTGCTCCCATGCTGGTGTGTGGGGACATGGTGCAGTTGCAGATGCTCTGCAGCTTTTTTGTATTCAGTTGGCTCCCGGCCAGTGGTGGAGGGGTGTGGGAGGTTCACGAGGGTTTCTGAAGCTGTCTGGGATTCAGCTGCCCTGGCTTCCACAAGGTTGTGGGGACGCAGATCCTGATCATTGAAGCTTCAGACATTTTTCAGGACCTAGCCTTGTTCTCATGCCAGTGGGGGAGGGGAGAGGCAGGAGTCATGGATACTGCTGACACTGTCTGGTGATCAGCACAACTCAAGTAGGGCTGTGGGTGATGTGGTCACTGAGGCCCCTGAAATTTTCCAGGGCGTTGCCTACCTCACACACTTGTAGGGGAGGCATGGGTGTGGCTCAGTGGGGTTCCTGAAGATGTCTGTGGTGGTAGGGGGGCTTGGTCATGGTCATGGAGGTTTGAGACACTGACTGGGCCCAACTGAGTCCCACACCAGTAGGAGTAAGATGAGGGCACAGTTACACAGGGTGCTGACCTTGGCTGATGATTTTAAAATGCTACTTTCCCAAAATATCCCCCAAGTAAATTGTAGAAAGACAATAATGAGATCCAGTGACTGTGGCACCTCAAAGAGGGAGAGACCAAAGCTGGGGCTTCCCTTAGGATTTTATAGAATGATTCAAGGCAGACTTTCAGTGGATGTGTATGGTTGGGCATGATGGACCCAGCACAGTGAACACTTGATGAATCCTATAAGAAGTTCCTAAATTACAAAGTTCATCTTCCCGTTGAAGTACTTCCCAGAGTAGTAAAGTTATATTGGTTGAAACAATGGAATAATAACATCATATTTACCCAGAGAAAAGTTGGAACCGAGAGCAGGGTACCGCAAAATGCATCACTTTGGTAAGCTTGAACTTTAAACTGAAGGGTATTGGCAGTCCTCAGAGAAAGGCCAACCAACTTTTACCTGTGCGAGTGTCTCCTACCTCTCTTCCTTCCCCTTAACAAATCACAGAAACCAGAGTCCCAAATCTAGAACACCTTTCCATAAAGCAAGTCGTAAAACAGGAAGGCCACCCTCTCACTTTCATTTCTCCTTTGAGGACTCTCATTTCAGGGGATTCTCTGCTCTATGTTCACGGGAAATGAATGCCAGAGAACTGAGCTGAAAAGGACTTGGATGCACCTTCCTTGGTGCTCCCTCATTTGATAACTTTAGATTAAATCCTTTGTCCAATTTAGGAAGGAAACACACAGGACTTTAGAGTAGGTAAATCACTTGAAAACCAAACAGCAAACAAGCTGCAGAGACCAAGATGGTCTCTTTGACCCCAGCCTTCAGGTGTATAACTGAGTCCAGGAGCCAAAGGACTGTGAATGTAATCACTTGATAGAAAGCAAGCAGTCAGCTACACTGTCAGGTGACAAGGTAGCTGGGGAAAGCAAATGGTTAAGCAGAGGAGCAAGTCATGCACTCCCTAAGAGAAGAAAGCAGCAAGTGCAGGGATGGGGAGAGCAGACCAAGAAGAGGTATATTTTCCGTGCAGTGCAACTCTGTGTGCAGGACACTTAGAAGCTTGGTGTGAGGGGTCGCCATCTCTGCTTTGCCTGTGTCTCTTTTTTACAACAAATTTTCAGCATTAAAACCTACCTATGGATGATTTCCATCCACAAGTAAGACTGATAGGGCAAGAGAGACTCCATTCTCTATTTTTAACGCCATATGAAGGGAAGTCATTTAAATTCACTTGAGCTGTGGCTGACCCCACTCTTCACCCCAGTCCCCTTGTTCAGTCATCAACCCACTTAAAGAGGAGCAAAGTCAGAAAATGGGAACAGAACAAACTGGACAAACTGAGAAGTTGGCTAAAAGTTAAACTGCAATGGTCATCTGGAATCCAGCTCTCCTACAGCTTCTGGGAGAAGTAAACTTTGTGATAATTGTGTGATGTTCTTGGAATATTCTCCAAAATAAGGTAATGGTTACTACGCAAACTTAAAATGCACTTAAACCAAAGATGAGACCCAGATCAACGTGAACATCTTCTCTGGCTTCTAGTTAGAAACTGTTCTGCTGGCTTAATCAAGCTTTATTTGTTCCTGCCTTTTTGGTTTTCTTGTGAGTGCCTTTCTCACTGAACTTGCTTACCATATCAAGACAAGAACACTATCTGGCAATGTAATCATGTTTCTGTGTGGCTGTCTGTGCTTTATTAAACCCATGAATAAAAATAGAGAGCTTTCCGTGGGGATCTGGGTTGTAATTTCTGAAGTCTATTTTGTCATGTAAAACTTTGGTTGAATAAACTTGTCATTTTTTTTCTTGTCAATCTGTCTTGTTGTAGGACTGTCAGCTGTGACCCCACGGGTTATACAGTTATCACACCTTTCTGTCCTTACATAGATGGTAAATTATGTGAGCACAAATGTGTTTGGTTTGCACTTGCTGAAACATTTGAAAGCTCTGTAATTTACCAAACTTTCAATAATTCACTCAGTTGACAGGAAATATGTATGTGAATGAAATAATATTACAAATCATCTGGCAAAGTTAATTATCATACAAACAATTTAAGAACCAAACTAGCAGGCCAGAAAATGTATTAGTCAGTTACACTGAAAATAGAGGCTAGAGGGGAAAGGGGAAAAGCTGAGGTGTATAATGTACATGTACCAATTCCCTACAATAAATGTAACCTGTATGTGCTCTGAACATGTACTTTAAATTATCTATAAAGAAACAAGTGATCAATTGAAGAATGTGTGAGCAAATAGGGGGTTTATTTTCAATTTAGGTCCGTATACCCAATTATGTTGGAATAGCACTGACAAAATCTACTAACAAATATCTGAAAAAGGAAGAAACCTGAGTTTTACACAAGTGGGCAGATAGGGGTTCATCCATATGACAAAAGAGAGAGACCTTCATTTTCTTGCTATATTTGTTGCCATTTCACGACACACACAGAACAAAGAGATTTCTCAAGTTTTGTTGTTTCCTAGGAGAACCAGGATCTGGCACAGTTCAATACTTTTAAGATACAGAGTACTTACAAACTGGGGCTCCAAAACATAAATATTTGGGTTTGATACTTTGGGAGGCAAGTAATAATACACAGAAACAGTACAGCAGAGGGCTGAGTTCTGGTGCTGAACGCAACATGCAATCATTTTCTGAAATCAGAAGCAGAGCTGAAAGAGCTAACCAGACTTCAGTGTGCTAAATGCTAATGTTTACCAGTCCAACACAGAATGGAAGCAAAATGAATTCATATCAGCCTCTTCACATAGCAGATAGAAGACAAGGAAACAAGTATAGAATATTTTTTTAACGTTGAAGAGGGAAAAGCAACAAAAGAAAAAATGAAGAGAAAACATGTTTGTGTTAGGAAATTATAGACCGTCACTAACATTGTCTCAGGTTCTGATCAGAATAAGGAGTTCCTACTATTTCTTTAAATAGGCATTTGAACCTGTGTTAAGTTTAGAAATTCCTCTTTCATAGATTCACATGTTATATAGCTTAATTGGTGAATGAAATACTTTCTGATTCCTTATAGTTAGGTGCTAATCATTAGTAAGACAAATACTGCAAAACTTAATCATTAAATTCACTTCTTTCCAATACCAGTTATTCTTTCATATCCAGAAACACTACTTTCAAAATCACTGCTGAGGAATATTGTAATTGTCTGTACCCAAAACAGAAACAGAAGAGTGAATCTCCACCAGCAACAGTAAAAAAATTTCTTAATAAAAAATGAAAGACTTCTCTCCAATAAAATGTCTTCTTACTAAGTAGATTTGTTTTAACAGTGGTTAAATCTGCAGAAATAAATGAAGACCGATCAGATGGGAACACAAAGAGGCTATTTATTTAGGGAGCGGCACAGAAAGGGACTCACCCATGTCAATTGCAGGTCAGCGTCCTACAGGCAGATGGAGGAATGAGCAAGCCCCACAGTAACTCAGTAGAAGGGTGTGGGGTGAGCTTCATCTGAGCACTGGAGAAGGAAGAACAGGAGCAGAGCTGGCTGATGAGAAGGTTGGCATCTCACATAGCTGGTGGTAGAATATATTTAGCTTTCTTCAGCTTCTAAGTTGAAAGCATGGACCAGAATAAACAATAATAAATAAATCAGTAAGAATAAATGAGGGAATACAGTAGACTCTAAGTTCTGATGATCTTGAATCAATTGCTACAGAGGATGTAGGTTTCGGGATCAGAATTCTGTTATCACATATAATCAGTTCATTGTCAGGTTATACACACAGACTGCATCGTAGAAGAGAAAACAAATTATAATCAATGAGACACCTCATTTTGGATTATTTTTCTGTCTAAGTGTCTTTGTATCAGCCAACTTAACTGTTTTTATTTTAAAGAGAATTTTTAAAAAACAACAAAATAACAATAGCATAGACAAGAACAAAACAAGCAAAAACAATGAAAATTATACAGGATTTCCAAACAGAACAATAGGAATTAACAGTAGTTGTTATATCACATATTATTATCTTCAACAAAATTGTTCTGATTACCAACTATAAGAATGCAAGATTGGGCTGGAGGTACAGCTCAGTGGGCTAAGTGCTTGCCGCTAAGCACTAGGGCCCTGAGTTCGATCCCCGGTCCCGGAAGAAAAAAAAAAAAAAAAAAGAATGCAAGATTGATCAAACCATTGAAGACAATAAAAATAATAAAAAACATTATCAGCGATACAGTGCTTCACTAGACAAGATGGTAGGAATTCACCAATGATTATTACATTGCATATTGTTGTCTTCAAATGAGTTATTTAGGTTTCTAGATATAATCATGCAAAACTGGTAAAAATTTTAAGTATTAACTGCTCCCTTCAATAAACCATCAATTTAACTTTTAAATATACAAATATGCTTCTCCCCCAGTAGTAATCCAAGTAATATTTTTGCTATGCCCAAGTTGCTCACTTGTAAAAGCATTAATGTCTTTTTACAACCAAAGTAATCTTTAGGCTTATATATATGGTGCTTGTCTTTTGCTTGATATTCATTTCATAAAAATAATATCTGAAACACTCTCTTTTTAACATATATAACATGTCAGAAACATGTATCACTCTGGACTGTCACTTCCATTCTGTACAACATCGATATTATGCTTGAGATGAAGTTGATGTGCTGAAGGCTTGCTGTAATGCTCAGAGATGGGGGTCTTTGGAAGGTGATTGAATCAGAAGGGTTCTAACTGTATCAGTGGACTAGTCCATTCATAGGTGCATCACTTAACAGGCTTCTTGATGGTGGTGGAAAATTTACAAAGTAAGCCGAGTTGAAGGACATAATGCAATAACTGGTAAATAACTGATAAGGATGTGATTACACAGGGCTAACTGTATGCTGACTTTCTTCTAAGAACCTTTTGATGTAGAAACTATTATTATTCATACTTTAATGATAAAGAAACTGATGCAGACAGAGGTTTTAAATGAGATCACCCAACCAAGAGCTGGCAAGAAGTGGGGCAAAGCTTCAGAATCAGGGAAAAGCACTGAGATGCGTTAGCTGTCTTCTGGTCACCATCTCACTGTAAAGGTCATCACCTTCCTGCTTCAGCATGGCTGTTTCTATATTCCATAGTGTGAATGGTAAAAACATTTGTTTGTACTTGGCAAATTTTGTTCAGCGGTATGTTTTGGAATGTATCCACATTTTCTGCCTATATCCACAGACCATGCTTGTCTCTGACCTAAACTTTGTTCATGATTTCCTAGATAATGTGTATTTGAGTATTTTAAAGTTTGGGCACCTAACAAAAGTGCAGTGTGAACATCCTCATTCATGTTCTTAGTAAACAAATGATCAGTATCTATGGGGTAATTCAACCAAGTGTTGAATTCCTATAAGAGATCAAGTTTACTTTTCTAAAGTATGTTATCAATTTTTCTACTTGGCATGTGGGAGAGTTAAATTTAGTCAACACCTAGCAGGAATGACTATAGTACCCAGACTGAACTGAAAGGTGGATTTTTCCTACAGGATTTCTATTTCTAGTCCTATACATTAGCTGCACTTGAATGTTTTGCTAATGTTTCAGGAAAAAAGTAAGTCTATGATTATTTGCGTGAGATAACCAGTTTCATTCACATGGTTTTTATCTGGTGCACTTTATCGAGACAGAAATCTTTCTGCTCTACTTGACAGCCATTATCCAGCAATGACTCACTTTTCCAGAGCTCACTTCCCCCTCATGTGCCTAATTAAAGGACATATAGGTTTGGGATTAGAAACAGATAGCTGCCCTTCTTTTAGCCAACTGCCAGAGTTCCTGCATCTGCAACTCACTCTACATGAAGAGACATCACTCACTGTACCCTTGGTTTCTGTGACAGCCAACATCACGGCCCACTCTCGCTGAACATCCTCAGGCCACAGCAGACAATACTAGGATAGAGGATACATACAGAACCGAGAACCTGATCTCAGTTAAATCTTTCAATGATTGTAATTCTACTGGTCTCCAAAATCTCTGATAAAACTTCATATCACTCCCTGTGTTTCTTGGAAACTCTGTGACATCAGCACCAACAGAGAATTGTACATCAACTCCAATAACTAACAGCATCATCTTCATTTCCTGCCAGATTAATTCTTTTTAAAATTCTTCCAGAGTTACTAAGTGACCTTTTGCATTTTCAAAGGTCTTATTGCAGGTAGTCATTGTGCAATATATTCTTCCTGTGAAGTAAAGAGAACAGTTTCTAGTTTTTAAACTACTGTTTCGCTCGCTCAATATGCAACATGGTCCCAGAAAATCACTTGCATTTATTACAAATGCTAATGTTTAGTGAGAAGTAAAACTTTAGAGACTTATCTTCTATATATTGAAATTACAGTCCATAATACTACAGTTCACATTTTGAACTAAAATAACTATTTTTCTGCTTAACTCTCTAAGTCACACTCACAGACATGTTAACATACATATTAAAATATGAAAATATTAAAATATTAAAATTGTAAAAGTAGATACAGTGAAGCATAACACGGAATTGAGACTCAAAATTAAACACCAGTAAATTTTGTCAAATGATTTTGACAAAAACATCTTAATGAATAAAAGATAGTCTTACCCAAGAGTGGTGGCACTCACCTGTAATCCCAGCACTTGGGAGGCTGAGGCAGAAGGATCATTGTGAGTTCGAGGCCAGCCTGGGCTGCAAAGTGAGCTCAAGGATAGCCTGAACTGCATAGCAAGACTCTGTCTCAAAAAATGAAAAGATGAAAGATAGTCTTTTTAAACAAGCAATATTCGACAATTAGACATGGCATTCATATGCACAAATACTTGACTTAAGCTTTATATCTCATGTAGAAACGAATTCTTAATGGATTTCAGATTTAAGTGAAAAATACATTATATGTTGCAAAAATATGAACGAGATAATTTGGAATTGGTGAGGAATTTTTAGATAATACAACAAAAAGGTATAATCCATGAAGAAAAATATAATACATTTATTGTAGTTAAAAAATGCAATCCTAGGCAAGACACTACTAGTCAACTGAAAGGATGAAGTACTGCCTATAAGTAAATATTTTTAAATTACATATTTACTAAAAAGCATGTATACAAAATAGAAAATGAATTATACATAATTAGATAATTACGATCAATACACAATCAGAAACCAATTCTATTATATCATATTAAATGTCTGAGGGTACACTTCACCAAAAAGATATATACCTAGAAAATAAGCACATGTAAAGACACTGTATCATTTGACATCATAGAATTGCAAATTAAACTGTCCTTATAAGTGCAAATTAAAACTGTAGTAAAATGACACTTATTAAAATGACTAAATGAAACTAATTAAATCAACTGCTGACAAAGATGTGAAAGAACAGTAACTTTATCATTTCTAGTAGGAATTCAAAATGGTACTGTTACCTTCACAGTTTTACAGTTTCGGTAGAATCTAAGTATTAATGCACAACATAAGTCATTAATGACTCCAAAAGATATTTAGCCAGTGGACTGGAAAACATATCTACACAAACATTTGAGAAAAATTTTACAACCACTTTATTTATAATCAGTTCTTACTAGAAGCATTCAGATTGATGGAGCAACCTTTTTCAATAGGCGAATTAAGAAGCAAACTGGGTTGTATCCAAATGATGGAATATTGTTCAGCAAATGCAATAAACAAGCCATTAAACCACAGAAATACACAGCAAGAATCTTATATGTTTATTGTTATGTGAAATAAGGCAATCTGAGAAAGTTACACGTTTAATTTAATGTTCTAGAAAGGAAAAAACTATTTAGTTAAAAAACAAGCCATGGTTGCCAATGGTTTAAGAAAATAAAATGGTTCACTAGGTAACTAGGTGATTTTGTAGAGCTTTGAAACTTGTATATAGCACTTTGTCGTGTATAAAGGATGCAATAAATTTCACAAACTCACAGACTATTATAGCACAAGGAGTGAACTTTACTGTATACAAACTTATAAAAGTATGTAAACTAAAAATTCAATTGCTAGTATAAGTGATTGGCAGATAGAATACAGACAATGACAAAGAATACAAATTTAGTATAACTGTAATACGTCATTTATCTGAAGAGATTGTGGGAAAGCAGTGGTTGAAATTTATGAGAGGTTGGAAATGACTGGTGTTATTATTAGATCTAAAATGTCACCCAAATTTCTCTTGTGCATGGAGCATGACTGAGTTTTGGAAGTTGCAGCCTGATTGGGGGTGGATCACTGGAAGTGTGACCTGCAAGATGATGTGTCTCTCCTGGGCGCTTGTCTTTTCTCTTCACTCCCTGATCCCCATGGTGGGATTAGATTTTCTCTCTATGTCTCTGCCACACTTTCCCTGCCTTGGAGCCAGCTGGCCGTGGTTTGTAACCACAGTCAGAGTGTGCTTCTTTCCTTGTGAGTGATAAATATTGTGTCTTGGAAGCTGATTAAAGACACTGAGCGAGACAACTAGAAATCTTCATCGGAAAGAAAAAAGAGCCATCCGTAAGCACTGTACTCCAGTTAAAATTGTTTGTCATAGGAATATGTTAGCATTTTTTACTGTGAAAATATGTACTAGGGGTGAATGAATAAATAAATATAAGATATGGTTTGTAGAAGCTGGGTCCTTTCCAGTGTAATAGAAGAGTTTAGATGAGCGAGGAGGAGAACACAGAAGGGTAGAGTGAGATAGATGAATTGGATCAGAGTTGTAGACACTAATGAAATTGTATCTTTGCCTTAGTAGACTGTTGGGGTTTTTGTTAGATGCCCTCCAAAGCCTCAGGCACTTTAAGATAGGGCTTTTGGGTGGTATCTGAGTCTAGAGTTTGAGATTGATTCACGGTTCACTGCTAGGATTAAGGGTGTCGGGATTAAAGGTGAGTGATTCCTGGAAGAGTGCACTCATTGGATTGGCACCGCGTCAATTCCTGTAGACTGGATACATTATAAGGGACAGAAAGAGGCTTGGCTCTTTTCTTCTCTTGTGGCTTTTGCTGTCCATCCGCATGCAGTGAACACTCACCACATGGGAGGAAGATGATTATGGACTGAAACGTCTACAAAATGTGAAATAAATAAAGCTTTTCTCCTCAGATATTTTGTATCAGCAACAAGAGAAGATTAACTAAGACATAGACACTGTTGCCTAGAAATATAAAGAGCTATCGATAGATATCTCTGTGTGTCATAATTCATGCATGGATGTCCCCAAAAGCCTCCTGTGGTTATGGGGTGGCAAGCTTCCTGAAGGTGGCTGAATCCAGAGTTTGTGATTGCTTCATGGTTCAGTTCTGAGGTTAAAGTGTGAGTGCCACACCTGCCCTAAAATGTGTAGCCTGTATATAATATAAGGGACAGAAAGAGACATCTCTCCTGCTGCCATGAACTCTTGCCCCTCCAGTGTGTACCATGCTGCCTTAGAGACAGCTGCCTATGGACTGAAACCTCTACAAATTGTCAGCTAAATAAATCCTTCCTTCCTTAACTTTGAGGGTCAGGTATTTTGTCTTAGTAATGAGAAAAGTAACTATGACAGTGTAGTATGTGTATGTTCCAGCTCTGTGCTGAGAAGCTCTAGAAGCAATGGCATCGATATCTAGCTCCCAGGTCTTGGTTTCCAGCGCATGGCTAATTGAGGAAAGAAAATATACATTAACTTGCAGCATTTTGTAAAGAAGGAAATAAGCAAATAGACAAATAAATATATAAAAATAAGAACAAGGCCAAGGACATAGCTCAGTGGTACAGTGCCTGGCTGACAAGCGCAATGTTCTGAGTTTGATCACTTTTTCCTAGTACCAAAAAATAAATAAATAAATAAAATCACAACAAAGGCCACAAGAAATAACAAATACAAACTTAGGAGAGTATGTTGAGAGGACATTGTGGCCACAAGAAATAACTCCTGGTAGCCAAAGCTGGAATAACTCAAAGCACAAAATAAAAGCTGTGTCATTATAATCTAAATAATGAAAAGAATAACATGAGTTCATATTGGTAGACATAATTAGCTAAATAAATGAGAAGAGGTCTATCTTCCCTACAGGATTTCTCCAAGTACATTATTGTCAATTCTATTCTCTCAAAGAGGGGAAAGCATCCTTTCCTCTTTTTAGGTGTGTGCTACTTATAGCTACGTCTCTCACAAGAGCACAAAGAAGGAATTTATGATAAAGAATTTGACAGACACAACCTCAGGCAATAATCAAAGTCAACATAAACAATCAAGAGACACGCTGATGGTGTGGTGGGGATACGATATGGTGAGAAGGGGAGATCACATCTGTGGCCATCCACAGCAGCAAGAAACTTGGTCTAAATATGAGAAAATCATCACACAAACTCAAACTGTGAGACACACTACAAAATTCCTAAGTCGTATGCCCTAAACTCTTGCATGTGATATTTAACCCAATACGTCAACTTCCTCAGACTACAAAACACCCAGCAGACTAGGGAATCGTACTCCTGGGTGAACCCTGATCTCAGGTACTGTATACAACCCTTCACCTGTTCCTCCCTGGCGTTATTCCCAACTTTTCTTCCCAGATCCCCAGGGCTCAGCAGCTTTCCTGTGTTACATCCTTCACCTTGATGTTTCTGACTTGGAACCAACCAACTATGGACTGAATCACTTGATACCATGAGCCAAGTAAACCTTGCCTGAAGTTGTGGGTGTTGGGTACTGTGTCTTAGCAATGGGGAAGATGACAGGTGCACCTGGTTGTGGAAAAACATTTTTAAAATCTGAGAAACTGTCAAAGCTTAAGGGAGCCTAGAAAACTTGGTGAATCACTGTGGTATGGGTCATTTTTGAAATGCTATGCCATGAAAAAGACACTCAGAAAAATCTCAATAAATGGTAGGCTTTAGTAATATATCTATACTATTTCTTCTTAAAAAGAAATGAACCAATGCAAGACATTTACAGCTGAGGAAACAGAGTACTTGCTACACTTCCTTGTAAATATGAAACAACTCTAAAATAAAATGTTTATTTTAAAACTTTTAAAAATTATTGCATGCATTTCTCTTAGAGCAATGTTACAAATGTCTTTCAAGAGATTCTGATGATATGGAAAATTAGAATTCTTGTGCAAACCTTAAAATAGGAAAGTGATAATGCACTGGCTTTTGTAGCGGTCATAAAAAGTGAAGGGACGAGGGTTGGTATATTCAAGTCCTTTGAGAACGTGATTGAATGTGTTTTAGGTATGAACCTAAGTAAATGTGAAGAGCTCTCTTCTTTGGGTAGTGTTTGTCTTAGTATATGTCTAGACAAGAGTACCCATTTTATTTTTGTCCTATTAAGTAAAGTAATGCTTTCAATATTTCTAAGGCAATGTTCCCAAACAATTTTTCCATTTTTTTCATATCATGTATGAACTCATGATATTCTTTTCATTATTTAGATTATATTCTAATAATACAGCTTTTATTTTGTGTTTTAAATTATTCCATCTTTGGCTATCAGGAGTTATTTGTTGTGGTTACAATGTCCTCTCAACATGCATAATTTCTTCTTCAGCATCATTTATATGCTTTCTCTGGCAGAAGGCTTCAAAACAATGAAAGAGCTTCAAAGTATTTTCTGTTCATCACCTTATCTTTTATGATGGCATCTCCTTCCTTCCTATCCATAGTTTCACTTTCCATGGTTAGTTACTTGTGGTCAATCTTAATCTAAAAGTATTAAACAGAAAATTCCAAAAATGAACAATTTGTAAATTTTACATTCTATGCTCTTCTAAATATCATGATAAAATCTTGAGCCTTCATTCTCTTCTCAGAACCTAAGTCATTCTTTTGTCCAGTGTATCCAACAGTATAAACTACCCACCCACTTCCCTCTTAGTTGCATGTTAAATTGAATGTGGAGGTATCACAGTATGTGTTTTGAATAACATTTATTTTGCTTAATCATGGACCCAAAGCACAAGACTGATAATGCTGGGAACCAATTATGCTAAACAGAAATGGCAAAGTACTTCCTTTAAGTGAAAAGATTAAAACACTCTATTTAATAAAAAAAATATGCTGATGGTGCTAAGATCTACAGTAAGAATAACTCTTCTCTCCAAGGAACTTTTGAAGAAAAAGAACTTTGTAAGATTTTTACTGTTGCATCTCAACATACAATGATTACAGCTAGAATGCATGGCATAGTTAGGAAAGAAAAGCATTACATGATAGGGTTTGAAACTACTTACGGTATCTATTATCCAATAGGCGCCTTGATACATAACTTCCAAGGAACAAAAAATGATTATTATATTTTACAGAGAGTTCAGGTACTTTTTTGTACTGTGACATATTCTCCACCTTCTGGTTAGTGACATATGTGGATATGATGAGGAAAATATCATCTGAAAGCTAGAGATGATTCACCAATGATGACAAACCCCATCCAACTTTCATTTGTTGATCAAGTCTAGAATTCTAAATGGGGTCCAAAAATAAAAGATGGAAGCATAATAACAAATGGACAAAGACATGAAAAGTCCCATAAAACAGAATGATGAGAATGTTTGCCTAAGGATAAATGTTGCTGCAGGAACATATAAAAAGCTGCCACTGTCAGCCTGTCCATCAGTAGATGTCCATCAGTAGATGAATGGATAATGTAAATACATAGTACAATAGAGTGTTATTCACTCACATAGAAGAATGAAATAATATCATTTAAAAATAGATAGAACTTCAAACCATAATGCTAAGTAAAGTAAGTCAGACACAGAATGCTACTTTGTGCACCGTTTCTCTTACAAATATGAGAAACCTAAAATATAAAGGAAGAGTAATATAAAGGACTGACAGTAGATGTCTTAGTTACTTCTCTTGTTAAAAGACAAAATACCTGACACTGAAAGTCAAAGGAGGAAAGATTTATTTTGAACCACAGTTTGCAGAGATTTCAGCCCATAACTGGCTGCAAGGCAGAGTGCCACGGCAGAGGGGCACCCCAGAGGAGAGATAGTCCATGGCGTGGCAGAGAAGGCAGAAGGTACAAAGCAATGAACTAGCAAATCATGATAGATGCCCCCTTTCTGCCCTCATGTTCTATCCAGGCTATACTCACTTAGGGCCGATAGTAATCACACCCAGGTTGGGTCTTCCCATTATCCACAACTAAAACTTTGCCAAACCAATCATGTGATTTAGTAATCGCATACTCTTAATCCCAGCCTCCCACAATCTAGATCCAGCCAGCTCTGAAAAGCTCCACCCATGAATGCATGAGGATTGGGGAATATGTAGAAAGAAGCCATAATACAAGGAAACAAAAGGTGCACTTCATGGAGATGGGAAGTGGAGAAGAGGAGAGTAGGAAAGGAGAATAATGAGTTGGAAAATGATCAAGCCCTACTGCGTACACCCGATATGAGCATCAGTGGAACACAATAGAAGATGTAGTGAGAACTCCACACATACTTAGCCTCTTCATGGGTGACAAAAGTGTCAAACCCGTTTAGCAGAAGAAAGATAACCTGTTTAGTAAGTGATGCTGGAAAAACTTGGCTTTTCATGTGGCAAAGATTAAAACTAGACCCCAATCTTTCACTATGCACTAAACTAAAATCCAAAGGGATCAAAGAGATAAATATTCAAACAGAAACACTAAATCTGCTGGAAGATAGAATACTTGGAACTCTTGAAGACATTGTTGTATTGTTGTAAGCAAACACTTTATGAATAAAACCCCAATCACATACAAACTATCAGAGTCAACAACTGAGATCTGTGTTAAAAAGCCTTTGCACAGCAGAATAAATCACCAACAGAGGGAGGATAAGGACCACACTTGGAAAAATTTTTGTCAGTTGTTCCTCAGACAAAGGACTGCTATCTGGACTATATAGAAATCTCAAAAAAATCAGACAGCCCAAAATTAAAAGACTAAATACAAAAAAAAAAGGGTATCTGAAATAGATACTTCTCAGATGAAGAAGTTGAAATTGCACATAAATTATTGCAAAAAGTGTTCAATATCATTGGCTATTAGAGAATACAATTAAAGAGAAATGCAAATTAAAATGACACTGAGATTCCATCTCACCCCAGAAAGGAAGACTATTGTCAAGAAATAAAAAAAAAAAGTCAACAAAAGCAAATGCTGGTGGGGCTGTGTGGAAAAAGGACCTGTTCTCCACTTTTAGGGGGAGTGGATATTGGTGCAACCATTGTGGAAATCTCTGGTTTCTCAAAAATCTAGGACTAGAGGTTCCATTTGACCCAGCTATTCCCCTTCTGAGTACTTTCTTGAAAGGATTAAAACCATCATATCACAGTGGCATATGCACACCCATGTTTATAGCAGCACAGTTCATAATAGCCAAATCTTGGAAACAGCCTAAATGCCCAGCAGTGGAGTAATGGGTAAAGAAGATGTGGTCTTTTTACACAATAGAATACTACTCAGCCATGAAGCAGGATAAGCTCAAGACATTCCTAGCTAAATGGATACATTTTGAGATCATATTCTTAAGATTAATAAATTGGGCACACATGTAAATTCTCCATGCTTTCTCTGGTGGGAGAAAGTGAAATTGTAAATTAAGACCAAAATGTATAACAGATGTTGTAAAATAGGAAGGAAATATTCAAACAGGAAAAGCAACTACAGAGGGAGAAAGGAAGGGAAAAGAAACAAAACAATGAGGTAAGAAGGAAAAAATGGAAACAAAGCTTTTGTAAACAAGGAGGGGAAGAGGGGTTGAAGGGAGGGGAGGGGAATGCAAAAAAATGCGTCAAGTGATATCAGGTGCAGGTGCAAATTTTGATAAATGTGTATCTAAAATGTACAAATAAACTTCATCTTAAAAGGATATGCTAAATAAAAAATAATAATAATAATAAAAAAGGATATGCTATATCCATGCACTTTTCCCCAAACAAATGTACCTAGTATTTATTGCAAACATACATTAATTTCAAAGAGGAAAGAAGCAGCAATGCCTAGTCTTAATGGTGATGGAAAGGCAATGAAATAAATTTATATCTTGAAAGTCAAGGAGAGAAAAACAGTGAGATGCAGTAGATAACTGTGGTGTGTAGCAGGAAGAAGATTGAGACACTTGTATGCCGTGGCTCGCAGCCGTGCACAGGTGTTTGTCCAGAGGGGCTTGGCAGGCAGATTACTAGGCCTTTCCTAAGAAATTTCTCATAAACCAGGTGGCTTAAACAATGGAAATGGTATTTGTTTCGATTCTGGAAGCAAGAGATCCAACACCAAGGCGTCTGCGGAGTTGTTTTAGTTTGTGTTTCTTTGTTTGTTTCTTTTCCCAAGGCTTCTGTCCGTGGTTTGCAGATGTTTATCTCTGCTATGTCTTCACATACCCTTCCATGTGTGCATGTTTCTTAATCACCTCTTCTCATAAAGATCCCTGTCACCTGTAGTGGGACTCCATCTAACAACACCATTTTATGTCTTTAAAGATGCTATCTTTAAATGTAGTTACTTTCTGAAGTGCTCAGATTTGGTACTCAAAACCATGAATGTTTAGGGACAGAATTCGGCTGTGGTAGCCTGGCAATAGAATTAGATGGATAACAACAGGGCCTTTAGATGACGTGTAATTCATGACATGATGGCTTATTTTAGTTTGGAGGGTGAAATGAAGACTGGGAAAGCTTACATCTTATTGCTATAACATAAAGTATAGTAAACAACTGTCTTGGTTACTTTTCTTTTGTTGTTGATACAAAATACCCAACGCCCACAATGAAGGAAGGAAAGGTTTATTCAGCTTACAATTTGTGGAGGGTTCAGACCATACTTGGCTGGTTCTGATGCAGAGTGGCACAGGGCAGAGAGCAAACGTTCATGGCAGCAGAGCACAGCAAAAACAACCAGAGCAAAAGGGAGGAATGACTGCAAGCAGCCTCTTTTTCTACCTTACATTGTAAACAGGCTACCTCCACCCAGGAGTGTAGAGCTCTCACACAATCTCCATGCCTTTCTCTTCCACAGGCTGAGGCTGTGTAGAAAGTAAGCACCCTGGCTTCCAGCTGAGTCACTCAGCCAAACCTCCAGACTCCCCAAGTTGACACAATGTATCAACCATAACAATAACAAAGAACCAAAACAAGGAGGAAGAGTTATCTTCAGATATATTTTAATTGTTGAATTATAATGATTTGATAATGCATAGATGTGTGGTAGAATTCAAGAGATGTAGGCAAAAAATGTTATCAATGTTAATACATACCAAAATACCAGGACATGGGAAGATGAGATTTTGTCTCAGGAAACTGTACAAAGGACACTTGATTTGGGTTCAGTAAACACTGGGTCTGTGCTATCCAGTTTTCAGTTCAGTATCAACCCTCCCATACTAAATACCCCTACCCATGTATGAGATTTCCTTTATGTGTTAGTCAGAAACCTAATGACTAAATTTATGACATTTTAGCAGCTCTATTAGTGCCAGGAAGATTTATGTGATAATCAGTATGACATGCTATGAATTTATGAAAATTTATTGAATGGAAATCAACATAACAGCTGTTACATGATCAGCTCAAAGTTATTTGGTAATTGATTCATTTTCAAAAGAATGTGGAACTATTTTCCAAATGCAGTTTTTTTTTTCATTATTTTCACTCCCACTGAAGAGAGGATATGATTCTGCCAATTACTCACTGCTGGTTACATTTTTATGAGTAAACAGGATGCCAATGCTTTTGAAATGATTTTATGTGCACCCTTTAGAATATTATGCAAGTCCATTTATGTATCCTAAATACAGACTAGAAGTTTACAGAAGGATGAAATTTCATGACCCAGGTCCTTGTTAATAATTTTTTCCTCTAACAACTGATGATTTTATTACTATAAAGTATGTTTAACTACAAAGATTAAATCCAATTTCTTTGGATTTCTTTTCCTACTAACCCTGAAAATAAGTTTAAGCTTTCATTGTGTCATGTTTGATATCCAGATTAAATATCATGGATGTTTAACTGATGAGTTTATGAAAATGAGCACTGACAGTAATGAAGCAAATGATTTTTGTGAGTCCTCCTCAGGAGAGTATAAATACACCTTTCCAGGAGTAGATTTCAATTTGTAAATTTCCAACTGCCATCAACTTCAGGCATGGTTCCTTAATACTGTGAATGCTTGTGAGTGTTAATGAAAGGCCGCGCCACCTCTAAAGAAGGAGTTAATTTTCACACATCTTCTAATGTCATAGTTTAACTCTTAAAAGAGTGAGAATTAATAACAACAAATATCTAAGCAAAACA
The DNA here is from genome assembly GCA_004027595.1 of Dinomys branickii. Lineage (NCBI taxonomy): Eukaryota > Metazoa > Chordata > Mammalia > Rodentia > Dinomyidae > Dinomys > Dinomys branickii. The sequence goes on along the minus strand of PVLD010006633.1, from coordinate 24,654 downwards.
ACAATTACTTCTTGGTCAATTGTTTGCTCTACAGAACATAAAACGTAACCTTGAAAAACTCTCCCTCTTGAAATAGTGGGCTAATTCTGAAAATAAGTCACTGGAAACAGCCGTATTGATCTTTTACTTATATGACTGAAACACAAACCTACTCTGGTGTTCAGTTGTATCAGCTGCCAGCAGCAAAAGTCAGAGTTCTGATTTTACTTCCTGGTTAATGTTAAAAGCCACAATAATTTTGAAAACTTTCAGCATCAGTGGCATAAACAATAATGGACCCAAAGAAAGAATTTTTTTTTTTTTTTTTGGTACCAGGAATCAAACTCAGGACCTCACACTTGCCAGGCAGGCACTGTGCCACTGAGCTATATTCCTACCACAAGAAAGAAGTTTTTACATGATAAGGTTGCTCAACCAACCCTGAGAGAGATAGAGGGTATTCTTCCAGGTGACGACTTCACTCCCACAGCCAGGTATCACCATAGTTTTTCCTCTAGCTTTATAAATTGTTCACGTCTTTGTGATAGTTAATGGATCATGCCAATTTGAGTGAGAAATCCCCAACTAAATTGGATTGCCACAGTTCTGAGGGTGCCTGAGGAGATTTACAAACATAGAAGACCCACCCCAGGGAGGCTTATCACTGGGATGGTGTGAAGAAGAAACAAAGAAGAAAGGATTGCTTCTGTTTGTTCGGAAGAGCTCAGGTCTTCACCTTCACCGTGACATAATTTCCTGGCTTCCTGCGAAGGCCTTTCAGTTTTTTGGCACAGACCCTTCGACCTCCTGGTACAGAGTCATGGCCTTTGACAGGATCCTTCAGATCTCCAGTTCTCAGAGGGAGTTTTGCACTCTTTCACACCTGACTCTATGAGAAGCCATTGTAATTCTACCTTGTAAGTTCTTATATGTTTGTGTATCTTGTATTAACTCTGTTTCTGTAGTAATGACTGACACTCAGTTACATATGCATTCATGCACAGATATGCATATATATATATATATATATATAATAGACATAGAAATAGATGTGCTGCTTACATTCTTCCCAGTAATTCTAACCAGCTGGGGGATTGCCTCGAGGATGCAATGGTCTGCCTCAGAGGTGAAGACTTGTTGTCCCCTGCAAGTTCAGATCCTCTTATCAGGTGACAAGCATGGCTGTGTAAATAGGCCAGACACTTTTAGTCTAACAGAGCAATTATGATGGGCAATACTAGCTCCAGACTCTTTCACAGGTTTAGCAGTGTTGTTAATAGCCCCAAACTGCAGATTTATTTCATCTTTTAGGGCTCCTTTTTTCCATTTCCTATGGGATTTGAAATCCAGTAGACCTCTCTCTCCTCAGTTGCATTTTAACTTCTCTTTCTAATTTCTCTCTCTGGAGAAGCCATCTACAATCCATCTGTAAGCCATCTGTGTGGCCAAATAACCATAAAGATACTGAACAAGAAGCAAATATTTTAAAAATGTAAAGGGTGAAGACGTAGCTCAGTGACAGTGTATATGGCTGGCATGTGTGAGACTCTGGTTCCATCCTCAGCACTGATGGAAGAAATTAAAATAGTATATAAAGAAGTAATGGAGTCAAAGGACAACTTATAAAACTACAGGGATAAGATAGATGGGGATAAATCTATGGAGATTATCTTTGGTCTACCTGGCACATTTACAAATTATCATTCTACTAGATAATCACCAAGTAGAATAACAGTACACATTTTTGATGCCGTCTGAGGCAAATAAAAGGAAAAAATCATGTGGTGAAGAATCATGGAGAGAAGAGTAATAAAAGAATTCCTGGATGGGATTTTACAAGTAGCATGTATACAGGTGTAGATGAAATACCTGTGGTCAGAGCAGAAGAAAGTTTGCACTCTCAATTATAGTGCATTAATGTTATTAGGCTATTAAATGTGTTTCATATGCTTATATACACAGAGTAAAATTTGTACATCACATACATTAAATTTATTTAGGCAAATGCTTTCACATATTAATTATGCATTTTTGTATTAAATAAAGATATACCCCTTAATGTACTGAGAATATTGAAGACTTATCATTGTACTTAGAAAACTCTCAAAGGAAGAAAGAACACAAAAATAAAATAATAGTTGTTTATCTCTAACCATAGGATGCTAAGGCAGCAAACAGAATCAGAAGTTACAGAAGACGAAATAGTGGGAAAAAGTGTCCTTGAGGAGTCTGTGTCAGAACTGATGTTGGAATCTTGAGTGTGCTCTTTAGTAATGGCTTATGGGTTGATGGAAGTAAGTTTGGGCATGTTACTTCAGGTAGTTCTCACCTAACAATGATTAAGAAGGAAGAGGAAATTAAGGGTTAAATATAAACACCTGTGAACACTAGAAGGACTTGGTCAAGCTTCTACTAAGTTGTAGAGAAGACTGAAAGAGAGGAGGGAGTGAAATCCGGCAGCTATGGAAGAAGAGACTACATGCAAAAAACCCGTGGGAAGTAATTGCCTTTGAAATGAGTAATTGATTTGTCATAAATTCTCTTCAATTACCTAGAAAAGATCCCATTTATGAATATTCATGCATATCTTACCCACTGGATCGTAGGAGGAAGTATGGATATAAATGTACCAGTAGTGTGGGGAGGGAAGTGAATTTTGAGGGAAAAATGTTTGAATGGAAATAAAAGTGATATTTAGAAAGAGCTACTAGGGGTGAGATAAAAGGATATTGTCAGATAAAATTTTGCAAATCCTTTTGGCCAACCTCCTCCATATGTATGCTAAGGCTTTTTGGCATTGGAATTATAGTGAAGGGAAACTAAGGTAGGAGTTATCCTCCTTCCAATGACTTAGATCATAAACATCTCATCACTACCCACACTGAAATGTAAGAACTTGAGAAAAATTTTAAATTATAAAGTGCAGGTCTACAACTAATTGTTTTCTCAAACATTAAGGGTGGGAAATGTCTGTGACATCCCTAGCAGAATGAATCAATTCTCTCAATTTACTGCTAGTGGCATGGGTGTGTCACATGATCCATAACACAAGCATGACTGTCTAGGACTTTGTACATTGAGCACAAAGGATGTAGTTCCATTAGTCCTAGCGGAACACTAATGCTATGTTTTAAAAAGTAGATATACCAGCCTCAGCTAAAAGAAATCCAAATTACAAATAAAGAGCAGAATAAAACAGACAATAGAAAGAGGAAGTAGGGAAGTAAATTTTTCTCAAATGGGAAGGGAATCAGGAGACGAGGTAGGAAGGAGGTAGGGGAAGGAAAGGAGATGAAGAAAAGAAAATAAGACACATTATGTACATGTACCAACTCCACACAAGGAATACAAAGATTATGTACTGCAAATGTGTGCTAATAAAAGTCTTTTGAAGGAAATTTTTTTAAAAAGTTGCTGCAAAATTTATCAGTATCTCAATTAATATGCTAAAACTAAACCCAGGTTTCTATAGTAACTTGTAAATGATAGTTACAAGCTTTTTTCTTTCATTTCCTCACTAAAATTCGTCTGGAATTCTGATTACAGGAGATTATATGGATTAGCGGCAGGCTAATGGCCCTAATGACAACAAGGTATGCCACAGTTAGTAAACTAACTGCTCTTCCAATGTGGCATGGGGTTTTAATTGGATGTCCTCCAAGTCTATAGGACACATCAATCAACAGAAGACTCTTCTGGATTTTCAGTTGCAACCTAGCTGAGAAACTGGATGTGGGATAAGAGATCATTTATTTTCTCAAATGCAAACTATCATACAGGAAGAAAGGTTTATTTTGGCTCACAGTTTGTAGAGACTTCAGTTCACAGCTGGCTCCAAGAGACAGTGGTATGGCAGAGGGACATTACAGAGGAGAAAAGGTCCATGGAAAAGCATAGTACACAGAAGATAGCCTGCAGTAAAGTAGCAAACAGCAAGCCACAGGAAAAACTCCAGCTCTCTTTCTGTCCCTTATATTCTATTCAGCCCACCCACTCTTACGGCAGGTAACACTCACACCCAGGGTGGGACATCCTTGGTCTTAGCATTGCTCTGTGAATCATTCCCAGGATCACATCCTTAACACTAGCAATACATATTCTAGGTCCAGCTGCCTCCAAAAATTCCCACCTATGACCACATAAGCCTTTAAGGGAACATCTAGATACAAGCCTGCCTTGGTTACTTTTCTCTTGTTGCTGAGACAAAATACCCAACACCCAAAATGAAGGACGGAAAGCTTTATTTAGTTTACAGTTTGTGGAGGTTTCAGTCCATACTTGGCTGGCTCAGAGGCAGAGTGGCACATGGCAAAAGAAAAATGTTCATGGCAGCAGACCACAGCAAAAACAACCAGCAAAAGGGAGGAATGGCTGCAAGCAGACTCTTTTTCTACCTTACGTTGTAAATAGCCTACTCTCACCCAGGTGGGCATGTAGCTCTCACACAGTCTCCGTGCCTTACTCTTCCATAGGCTCAGGATATGTACACAATAAGCATCTTGGCTTCCTGCTGAGTCACTCAGCCAAACCTCTAGACTCCACAAGTTGACACAAAGTATAAACCATAACAAAGCCATAATATTGTGCCCCTAGATGCCCAAAGACTCATGCACATCCCTTTATGTATAAGACATTTACTACATCTCCAAGAGTTGCACAAATCCTAACAGTTTTAGTAGGGCTGAAAATTCCAAATCTAAAATCTCTTCTAAGACTTAAGGCAAACTCTTAGCTGGAAACTTCTATAGAAATGAAACAATAGCTAAACATTTGCAATGTACAGTGGCACAAGACTACCATTCCAAATAGGGCGATTAGAAGGAATGGAACCAAAATCCAGCAGAACAATCATTAATTGCTATAATTACAGGTACAGATTTAAAGCAAGATATGCAAATATATAGCAGTTTCCAAGACTGGCTTATAATGGCCCGTCAGATATGGAAGAATAGAACAAGTCTGTCTGTGCACTGGGGAATCCAAAGGGTCCATTTAGGCCTGGAGCTCACTCTAATGTCCCATGTGAGTCTATATCAGGAAGCTGAAGCTTCTACACTGGAAGGCTGAAGGGTTTGCATCACAAGGCTAAAGGGTTACTGCTGGAGGCTGGAAAGTCTGTTCCGAAAGCCTGAAAAGTCTGTGCTGGAGGACAGGAGATGCCGTCCAAGATGAAGTGAAAGACTGGAGCTTCTCGGAAGATATAATCCTTTCTGCTTTATTTCCCTTTTATACCTTCTGGCAACAAGTCTCCTTAGGGGGGACCTTAACCATGCGGAACCACGCTGAACCAATTTAGTTGAGTATTTCTTGCTCAAGTTGACAATCACCAGCTACCACAGTCTTTTCAGGCATTACTTTGAAACTATGTATAGAGCCTCCTTATCTATTTCGTCAATGTCAGCCATCAGGATGGGTCATGGTCTAGCCTGACAATGGCTTCGTATGGAAGAGTTGAAATTTCTTATGGAAACTATTCGTTGTGAGCCTTATTTTTGCTACATTGTACACTGGCCAATTCCTGTCTGCTGGGCTCCAACAATCTCCTTGTTGAGGAAACCGGTAACTCACCAAAGATTCAGGATTCTTTAGAAAAGGTCACTTCATATCCTGGGTCTTTGTTGACCTTGGAGGGCCAGTGAAAAAATATTCACTATCATCTTACCTCAGTTATCTTTCTAACTCTTGCTTGTAAACCTCAGTTGTTGAACACCCTATCAACTACACCAGTATCACAGCGGGAGAGGAACAGACACTGAGTTACTCATAGTCATATAAGATTTATTAGGTGTCTTTAAGGTCTGTCTTGGATACTTTTGGAAAGAGATAAGGAAAAGAAAACTAGATTCATGTGCAGCCTGCTCAACATACTTGAACCTTTTAGTTTTGCTGCTATTTTTCCCTCTCCTTTTTTATTCTTTTTTTTTTTGGCAGTACTGGGGATGGAACTCAGGACCCTGCGCTTGCTAGGCAGACGCTTATTCCACTGAGCTATATCCCCAGCCCCCTCCTTTTTTATTCTAGAAAGGCAAAAACCTTACCATATAAAATCTCACATGAAATACACATCTTCATACTTACAATTTTCCATATTCTTTTCTCTGTCTTACTTATTATAATCTTTTTTATAATAAAACTTCCAGTTATCCTTATCCAACTGCAAGACATAAATGACACAAAGAAGCTTTTAATCAAATTTGCCTTGCTTCAGTAGGATGCCATCTAGGAAGGACAAGTAGCTGCACATTTTGTAAGTGGTTGCTAGTACAGACTGTACAGACAGACAGCAAAACACACAAGATAAATGTACTTAAATCAGAGTATATTCTCAGACGTAATAGTTATGGAGTCCTTTAGTTGTTGCAAGAACACTATGTAGGGGTCATTTTTCGTTAAATTTACCTGGATGAACAGGGTTAACCCTTTCTCCCCCCAGTTACATCCTGAAGTGGGAAGGAAGTACATATGGGGCTGCTATCCAGGAGACATTCCATAGACCACTGGGGTTTGGACAAAGGACGAAGCTCACCCTCTATGGGGGCGTACACTTTGACTTTGCCATCTGTCTTGGTTACTTTCCTCTCATTGCTGAGACAAAATACCTGACACCCAAAATGAAGGAAGGAAAGGTTTGTTTTGCTTACAGTTTATGGAGGTTCCAGTCCCTACTTGGCTGGATCCAAGGCCGAGTAGCACATGACAGGGGACAAACGTTCAAGTAACAAGAGCAAAAGGGAGGAGCGGTGGTGAAGAGCAAGCCTCTTTCCCTCCTTTATATTGTAAGCAGGCTACCCCTACCCCGGGGGCGTGTAGCACTCACATAATCTCCTTGTCCTACTCTTGCACAGGCTCAGGATGAATACAAAGTGAGCACCCTGGCTCCCTGCTGAATCACAAGGTTAACCTTCTAAAGTTCTCACATTGGCACAATAAACAACTTCCCGGAAGAGTAAGGGCATGTCCTTTTTACCCCAAGATGCAGCCTAAGGTCCTCCTGTGCCAGGCTTGTCCCACCACTTCCAGGATTCATCCGTACCTCACCCACTACTGGAGCCCCAGTCTGACCTAGCTGGATTTCCTGGCCTAGGCCTCAGGCCTCTACATCTTCCCTATTCTCCCTGTTATGCTGATGTCCCTGTTCTTCAAACATTTCAAGCTCCCTGGAAGTCCCTTCCTTAGCTGGGTCCATTATGGCTACTAAAACCAGATCTCACAGTGACTTCAGGGTACTATGGGGTAGATATGGAAACAAAGGGGCAAAGAAGAATCCCTCCAGGTCCATGCAAGGGCACTCAGTCCTCCCCCAGCACTCAGTCAGGGGACACATGTCGATGACTTGTAGCATGTGGAGGTGGGGGTGAGGCCCTCTAGTTTAACCTTCTCTCGTAGCACTTGCCATGTACCAGAGGTACCTGTATAAATTACTAGGCAAAGTCGGAAAGCGACAAATAGGATGAAGGGGAGTCAGGGTGTAGCCACCATCCTGCTGAAAAGGCCCCGTTTTCCTTTCTGTGGTAGGGCAGAAGGGACAATGTTGTGGGGAGAAACCCAATTTTGTGAGGAGACAGAAGTCTTTTCATGAGAAAGACAATTGGTAAATGGCTCGAAAAACACTTTTTTCTGCCTGGGCAGAGAGACAGCTGGCACACTATGGGGGAGGATCCTTCTCCACCGACATTTACCCAGGGACTTCACGTTAGCTGACCAAAGGACACCCTCTTGATGCAGTCATATTGGTATGAATGCCATCATGGTTGTTTGACTCAGAGTACGCCTGGCCAAAGTCCAACAGGAATGTTCAGACAGATTACCACTAAATCATGTGAGGGTAAATTTTGGTTTTCCTCTGTGTTTTGTTGGAGACTGTGTTTGATCTTTCTTGCACACAGGCTTCCCTAATCTCCAAGCCTGCCCATCCAAGACAGCTGTGTGAGATCATGATGGGGGTATCTCTGGAAAGTGAGCTGAGGAGAGGATGGACTGTCCTCTCACATTCTTTCCAGCTTAGGCTGGGTTATACTAACTATGTCCGATGGTCTTCATTTTTTTGGTATTCCTTTAACAGACCCCAAAAGTATGTTGGATCTGGGGTCACCATGTCACCCTCAAACTTTCCTAGACTTCTCTGTCTGTCTGACTCTCTCTCTCTCCCTCTCTCTCTCTCTCTCTGAAATAAAAAAAGAGTCAACAATCACAGTGGAGAGCAAAAATAAATTTATTGCAGAATTGGTACAGAAGTACCCCCAAGATAGTGGGAGACTCAGAGTTGGGCGACCACTGGATATAGGACAGCAGTCCTATTTTATGGGGTAGCAGCTGTCTCCACCTGCCAAGAGGGTCTACCCTTGATTAGCTAATAGACTCAATGCTAAGGGTACAAGGTCATACAGTGTGTGTCAGGGTAAGTGCAGTATATAGTTTAGGAACATTTCAAAGGAGTGAGGGGACAGTTTTGAGAGCAGGTCCAAGGTTATCTACTGGGGGGTGAGCTTATTGTTTCAGAAATAAAACCACAAAACTGCCTGCTCAAAGTCATAGAGGATACTTTCCTCCTCCCTTCTAAAATGGCCAGTGTCTCTTGCTTTAACCCTACTTAACATTCTCATCTTTCCCTAAATTTTGGGCTGCACTCAAGGTGTGGGCATCCGTAGACAACCCAGCATGATCCGGGCAGTTTCCCAGGACCACTGTAGCTCCAAGATGAGAACATGTACCCAAAATTTCTCATCCTATTAACTTGTGTTGAATATACACTTTGCACAGCAAGAGCAGGTGAGAGGGGTAAGGAATCTCTTCCTCCAAAGCAGGGGAAACCAGGAACAATGCAGCCCCAATACTGCTTGTCTTAGCTCACTTGAAAGTCAGAGGGCCCATCCAGGAGAAGCACTTCCCCCATCCTGCCAAAGAAAGAGACAACCTTCCCAGCATAGTGATTTTAGGGCAGTGGATTCACTGTCCTTGCTTCCTGCTGTGCAGCAGTGATTCAAAAGTTCTCCCCCAAAGAGATGAACCAAACTCAGAGTAAGCACCCATGTTCTCACACAGGAACTGACTTTATTATGAACAGAATGTGGGATGCTATAACAGTGTACTCTACCAGACAATAGATTTTGTACAGTTGGTCAATTAAGGGGAAACCGGAAGCTCCAAGAGAGCAACAAACTTATCATAAATCCCTGAGAAATTAGCAGAGAGACCTAGAAAAATGGATAGCTTAGAAGATTCCTCCTCGGCTGGACCAAACCTCAAAGAATAACTTCAAAGTTTACCCCAGCAAAGTCAACACAAAATTAGCTGCATCAGACAGTGACAAAATATATACTCCAGAAAACTGTGGAAAATGAGGCAATCAGCCGGAAGTTAGTGAAGGCTAACAGCTTGAGCTGGCAGTGTAATGCACGCAGGCAGACAGTGTAAAACACTCAAATGCACATTGAATATATCTCTGATAGAGCACATTCTAGAACATAGTTAACAAAAGCTTAATGAATTTGAAAGGATAAAAAGTACATTCTATGCCACGGTGCAATAGAATTAGAAATCAGTTATAGGAAAATTTTTGAATAACTACAATATACAATAATTGCACAAAGGGATTCCTAAATTATATTAGTGTTGAAAAGTATCAAACAAGAAATCAGAAAATATTTTGCAAGGCATAAAAAAACAGGATAAAAAGTACCAAAACTGCAGAAATGAAATTAAGACTATACTTCAGCAAAAAATTATAGCTGTAAATATGACTACTAAGAAAGATGAACAATATCAAATTAGTAACCCAAAGTCAAACCTTAATATATTGAAAAGGGAATACCAACAAAACCGAAGTCAAACAATATGAAAAAATAAAGACTGATGTATAAAATAATGTGTAAAATACATTATTGTATAAAATGAGATAGGAAAATACATTAATGTATAAAATAATGAGATAGGAAACAGGAAAAGAGAAAATAATAAAATTAAAGACTATGTCTCTGAAAAAATCCAGAAACCAGCAAAGTTTCAATCCCCATGACAAAGAAAAAGGGCGAAGATTCAAAGTATTAAATTATAAAGGGAAGAAGAGATATCATACCTCAACTAAGTATACTGGAAGTCAAAGAGCAGGTAAAAAATATTCCATAAAAGCAACAAAAACCCATGGATAGATACATATGGTTGCACACAATATCTGTAGACATAAAATATATTGGTTGGTATATTAAAATGAGATAGAGCGGAACCAACTTGTAGTGTAGTAAGTAAATCCAATAAGCCTAACTGCCAACCTGTTTGGAGTAGGAGACTACTGAAAAGGTTATTGGACCATAGGGGCACAGTTGAGTGTGATTTTGAGGGTTTGGCCCCAGATACAAGAGCTAAGTCACTGGGGGTGTGCTTCTGGTTGGAAGAGACTCTCTGGTGCTGTTCTGCTGCTCAGATTCCTGCAACAATGAGTTTAACAGCCTTTTGATACCACATTTCCACCAAGTTTTTCTGCCTTGGAGCCAACGGACAATGGACTGAATCCTTTGAAAACATCAGCCAAATAATCTTCTCCTCACTTTAGTTGCTGGTGCCCAGTACATGGTCTCAATAATGGGAAAGCTGACCAGTGCAGGTAACAACACCACAGAGTAACTAACCCAAACCTTTACAAGGATTGAGCTCCTTCTCCTCCTCCTGCTCACTCTTTCTTCATTCTCTTGCTCCCCTTTCCTTTTATAAAAAAATCTTATTCTCCCCATCATCTATTTTTTATTTGGTTCTTTAAATTCTGTGATTCTCCTATAAGAGGAACCATGAAATTCTTAAACTTGTGTGTTGACTTATTTCACTTACTATGGTCACCAAATGTATCCATTTTCCTACAAATGACTCATGTCTGTCCTTCTTCATGGCAGGATTATTCTCTAGCATGTATTAATGTCACAGTTTCTTAATCACTTATGGACATATAGGATACTTTTGAGCTTTCTGTACTATAAATTGTGCTGGTGTATGGTATGTATCTATCACTCTAATATGGTGTTTTTAACTTTGGGGGAAGATGGCTAGAAGAGGAACAACTGTGTCAAATGAAATTCTTCTGTGAAATGAGAATTGCAACTACAACTTTGGGGCCAGTGACATATATAATTATAACTTGCATTAAAAAAGGAGATAAGAAATAGACATTCTGAAAATCTATCAGTGAAAGGCTTGTATAAATATTTTAGTAATAAATTTACTGAGACATCATAAGACTAGTACTCATTACCTTTGACTTCTATAATAAGATATGCTCAAAGAGCTGGCCATTTGTTTCCAGGTATCCATTTGTATGGAAAGCTGCTGAAGTGTGTATACTTTTGGTAGACTCTGTAGCTCTCTAAAAGAAGATTTTTTTTCTGTGTCTCACTGTAATTAAGTTGGAACAAAATAGTTAAGGCTCTGATAAATTAAAATGTGAATAGTAAGACCTACAGCTAATCATAAGAAAATACCTGACACAGTCTAGCGAAAAGCTGTTACAAGAATGAAAATGTCACAATAAAATTGTGCACGCAATACAAAATACAAAGGGGGACAACATCTGTGTCATGTCATGTATACATTAGAGGTCTTCAATTATGAAGATATCCCCAAGTGGATGCGATCTTATTCAGAAATCCCAACCATTTTTCAAAAATTAATCAGTTAAATATAAAACTTACACAGAAATGAAAGGCTGAAAACAAATATTTTTAAAAACTCATTAATGGGCATCTTTATAATACCAATGTCAATATTATAATAAAAATTGTAATCATTAATTAAATAGTAATACTGTGAGAAAGAACAACAAATACATATTAATAAATATATAGCAAACAATAACTATGATAATAATGCCAAGATAATATTACAGAGAAATGGGGGAAATAGAGTTCTAGTATGTTCTCTTTGATTTATAGCCAGTATATTGAAAAATGAAGAAAAAGTCCCTTTAATAAATGGTACTAGATTAACTGGATGTTAACTATAGGAGTTAGTTACAACATTAATCAATTATAGGAAAATGCATCTTGCCAGCTTTTCCTCATCATATGCAAAAAGTTGATAGAGATGGCTTGTTGATCTAAATGACAAGCTAATTTGTTGCATAAGAATACACCTTCATAATTTTAATATACCTTCATAATTTTAATACACCTTTATAATTTTAATATACCTTAAATTAACCTTCATAATTTTAATAGAAAATTCTTTTCAAGAAGATATAAAAATGCTTTAAGAAAATTTGAAAAGGTAAATTTGACTACAATAAAGAGTTTTGCTTATCAGGAAAGAAATATAACAGAAAGAAAAGATATGTGGGCAAATGTATGGAATATTAAATCAGTAAAGCGTATATATTCAGTATATATAAAATATTCCCACACATCAACAAAACATCCATAAAACAAAGGAAACACTAATAAAACTGGATGCTCTATTTTAGTAGTGTTCAGAGAAATGTATATGAAATATAGAAAACTGCAATGTCAATCAGTTTATACCAAAAAACACAAATGCAATAAAAAATAGGAGGTGAATTTCACAGATTCTGAAGAAAAACATCACACTTGAAGCAATGGAGAAGAAAAGAGCCAACCTCTGGTACTTTAGAGACAGTACTTGTGGTACATGTTTTAAGCCTAAAGAAAAGTAACTGCCAGCATCTATTACATAATAATAAATTTGGTTTCAGAGAAGGATGGGTTGAGCATTTGTCAAGCTACTTAAAATATACTCTGCAATTGTGTAAAAAAATCCCCAGAGATAGTGAGAATACTGCTAGAGGAAAGTGTAACATGTGACAAAGATAAAAATGTCTGTGATTTACAATGGTATTACTGTCTACAGCCATACCACCCTAACGTGCCTGATCTCATCTGATCTTGGAAGCTATGCAATGGCATTACTTCTGCATGCATAGATGGAAGCAGGTAAATGGACAGATGAGCTACAACAATAACAACCCAGTAGTAATAGGCAGATTTTGATGGTAATAGACAGATTAATCAGAATTCTGTTGCTAAACATCATTTTTACTACAAGAAAGCAGAGCTCTTTGAAGAAGGATGTGATTATATGGCAGTTTTAGGGAAGTGGTAGTGCGGTCTGGGAGTCTGGAGCACAATAAACGTTAAGGAAATCCTCAGAAAAATAATAAAGTTACATCAAAGTGATTGAAGAACCACTTGAGTTTCTAGTTCCTCAATATGAGTGTGATGTTGAGGAACAAAAGCGATAGTAGGTAGTGACTGTGGTACGTACACGTTCGGGTTTGTGTCTAGAGGTCCTGACAAAGTCTCATGCAGTCTCAAGTGGGTGGGCTGCAAAGAGATAGCTGAATCTCGAGTTTGTGACTGATTCATGGTCCACTGCTGGGATGAAGAGTATGAGTGCCCCACCCATTCTGCAGTGGGCAGTCTGCCTACGATATGAGACACAAAGAGGTTGGTCTCTCACTCGCTCTCTCTTCACTTGTGTTTGCTAACTTCAGCCACCATAAGGTTGCCCTCTGCCATGTGCCACTCTGCCTTGAAGACAGCCAATTAAGGTCTGAAACCTCCACACACTGTGGGCTAAATAACCCTTTTCCCCTTTCACTTTGGATGTCAGGTATTTTGTTCCAGCGATGAGAGGAAAGCAACTAAGAGAATACAATAACATAAACCCTCAAAAGTCCATTTTGATAAAAAGATTAATCAAGTTATGTGGTAGAAGGAACTCTTCACCCTTTTAGTAGAATTCCAGTTAATAAATGTGGTTGAATTACAGAGATGTAAAATCAATATTGAGCAAATGCTTCAGAAATAATTTTATAAGAAATAATTATTAATGAATAATTATTAATGAAAACAGAAGATTTGTGAAATTGGGGATGCATTTTAGTGGTGAAGCATTTGCCTAAAATATTCCAGTCTTTGAACTTGATTCTCAGTATTGTAATAAAAACATAACAAATAAAGAAAAATTATTTGCACATTTTCCAAAGATTTCTCTGTAAGATACTTGCTATGAGGAAAGGAAAATTATAAAAAGCAATAGTAGTAACTTTACAGTGGAAAAAACTGGTAAACATTATCTTAACTAATAGATCAAAGTTAACATTTACCAGTCAGCAGCAACCCAGACACCTCATGTCTTCTGATACCACGAACTACAAAATATGTTTGAAAATATCTAAAGTTACTTCAAGACAAAAGTTTAAAAAATAAAATTGTTAAAAAATAAAATCCTTAATAAAAATTACTGTTATTTTCTAGAAAAATAAATAAGCTATACTATTCCATGCCAATCAAAAGGACTAAAATCAGTAAGACAATGCCTAGTGCCTAAAACTTGGTAGAGAAACTGAATGCTCAACATCTCCAGTGAGAAAGGAAGTTTATGCAACCATTTTACGAAGCACTGTGTCATGCAGTATCTATGAAAGTTGCAGGACGGCCAGTCCCGTGTTCCAGGACATCCACTCCTATGACATACACAACATTCACAAAGATGTTTATTCTAGTTATTTTTATAACCCCTCACAGAAAATAAGCCAAATGCTGCTCAATAGCATTGCGCTATTAACCATTAGAACATAGATTTGTAGTGTAGCCATGAGCATAATCACATAAGACAGTATTGCCTGAATATCCTAAACTTCATGTTGAACAAATAATGCACATGCTGTGCAGTACAATCATTTGAATTTCTAATATAGAACAAACTATGATTTTACAACTTTAGAAAACTATTGTATTGAAGTAGGTATTGCTGAGTAAGGAGACAAGAAAGTTTTTGGGACAATGACTTTTTTCCTCTCTCTCTGGCTTGGTCATTTTGTAAAACTTATCAGGTTGTCCTTATGGTTTATTTTTTGTGTGGGGTTATGAAAAGCAAAACTAGAATAAATATCCTTGTGACTGTTGTGTATAGCGTAGGAGTGGATGTCCTGGAACACACATACACACAGACAGTGTATGCATATTTCCCATTACAGACGTGATCCCATTACAGATGTTAATTTTAAGTTAGCGTTCGCTCTCATTCAGCGTTCTGTATTGTCTCGTTCGACCCTCAAACTGCTCTGCTGTATCTTCCATACTTACAACAGATTGAAATTATCCAGCGCTTGCTAATTAGCCATAATGATCTTTTACATTCAGAATTTGGCATTTTATTTCCACATCCTGAATCTTGAAACTCTTCTCAGTTACTTTCCTCCTTTTTCCAGAATTCATATGAATAAAACTTACCTTTTGCCATGCAAGCTGTTAAGCAGGAAATAAGTGACACTAAATAACAAAAAATGCATTAACTGAATCATGATGGAAAATCATAAAACACTTTAAAAGACCTAGAGAACTAGGAATAGAGAGGAATTCCGTTGTGTAAAAAGCTTTTCTTTCCAGTTTCCTTGTTATCCTAATCCAACACAAAAATGTCCTAAAGTCAAATTTCACAGAAAAACTTGTTCTGTCTTTGAATCTCAGATGTACGGGCGTACACTGTGTATTCCTTTTTAGCATGCTGTTCCATTGATGAATATGCCAGGATGCCTTTCTCTGTTCCTGACCTTTATTCTTTTCCTCATGCCTGTGCAGCATCCTACTACCTCAGGGCCTCTACCATACACAGTTCTCTGGGGAAGGCAATTCCCACGGCAGCAGGATATATTCCTCTCTCAGACGCCCGTGAGAAGCCCATCGCTGCTCATATACCACAGTGTCCGTCTCTTTGCCTTCTTTGTGCTCATTGCACACAGCCCTTGTTACTACATAAATTCGAATATATTTTTATTTTACTTATTCTATAATGGAGTTCTACTAAATCAGAATTTTTCCTATTTCCTTCACTAGACTATGCTTAGTTCTTTGAATACTGCCGGTCAAATACTCAGTAAGTTCCCAATAAATATGAACTACTGAAAATATTGGCTGAACACTGATTTTTCTGTGAAAATCTTATGAATTGTACATGAACATGTAATATTGTGTCATTACAATAAAATATCTAAAGTCAGAATTTGACTCCATTAAAATGGAGATTAAAGAAAAATGATAATCATATATGTTTCAGTTCTAGGATTTATAATGTACTTCTAATCTTTTTAAAACTTCAATCAGTAAAGGTTTTGTAGTAAAGGCCGACTTTAAGAAACAGCATGTTATGTAAATTAGGGCAATATCTGCTTCAAACAGGATTAAGTACAGGAAAATCTTAAAATGTTTCCCTTACATAAAATAACAAAAAGGAATACTTTCATCTTGAAATTGATCTAAGATCAAATCATTAACTCATAACTACTTGTGAACTTCCATTCCGAAAGATGTCAGAGGGTACTGGGTCACCTTTCCCTTATAGCTGAGGACATTTAAAGAAAAATAGAAATACAAGGCCAAGGTCAAACAAAAAATGATGGTTAAACCTGGAGTCTGATCCGGGTATCCTAACTCCTGTTCTCCAAAAGGTTAAATAACCATGAAGAGCTTGCACATTTTGTTTCTCTATGGTGGATTTTATCTGCCACCACTTTACCTTTAGTCATGTACTTATAAGAATGCTGCTCAACAAGGCTGCTCAGATTACCAGATGTAGGAATGGGAGATTCATCAAGCCATTAAAAGGAATAAGAAAATAATAATCTAAAAGGACATTAATCCCTACTATTTGTTTTGAAACCCCCTATCAGTTTTAATGTCCTTGCTTTGCTTTGTTTGCATTTTGATATTGTTCTATTTCTTCACTATTCTTTTTAAAGTAAAAAGAGAAGAAATACAAAAAGAAAAAATAAAAAGGAGGATAATAAAAAAAGCTGCTCAAAAGGGAAGAATGGCTGGTATGAGGGAAAAGAGAAAAGAAGGAAAGAAAGGAAAAATATGTATAGATGGATACGCCGGATAACTAAGATAATTGCCCCACTAATTTCTATTGCTTTATGGAAAGGAGTAGTTAATGTTTAATTGATCTTACATGGCTATATTTACCACATTTGAGTAACCAATTTGAAGGTAACAGTATATGATACAACAACCATTGTTAATTTCCTATCACCTTGTCTGAAATTCTGCATTGTTTTTATGTTGTTTTGTTTATGTCTGTATGTCTTTTAGTAAGTTTTGGTTCTTTTATCTTTAAAATAAAAAAAGAAAAAGAATGTGATCGAATCTAATAGAGTCAATCATTTCATTATGTTGAATAAAAATCTTTTCAAATCCAATTGGTGGTTCATATTTCTCCACAAATAAGTATAGAAAATTAGTAAATATCTCTCAATTTATTCTTCAAAGGATACTTTAGTAAAGAAATACACACACTGAACTTGAAATCCCTGCTACTTCCATTCTGGTGAACCACATTTGATTTATTTGAAGTTGATAGAAAAGAAGTAATCTGCTCAAGGTCACATGAGCAGTAGTCAGAATGATATTTGAATTCAGTCCTTCATGATTCCTAAAATTTAAAGTTTTAGTTTTGTTGTGAGGAAACTGTACAGAGAAAGGGATAGTGGACCAAAACAACAATACCAACATACTCAGTTATGGCCACATTCAGACAGATGTCATCTTGTCCTGCCAGAAGGCAAAAAATCCTAAAAAAAAAAAAATTATATCAAAAGCACACATTAGTCATCTGAAAGTTGGTAAAATATGACATAATGTAATCACCAAGACAATGATACCAAAAACCCCAACAACATACTAAAACTACAGTATAACACACATATTTATTTGGATAGTTTTAGATATAAAATGAATGAGTAAATACATGGGGTAAAAGAGACAAATCTCCTATACAGACAAACACCCAATATTTTTGTTATACTTTTGAAGAGGGAGAGCATGAAGCTTTCTCCTTAAGAGTGGGCAGAACATCCCGACTATTCATAGGATATTGTGTGCTACTGCATGGGAGAGGGTATGGGAGCAGCATACTTCACAATGGAAAAATGACAGGTGCGGCCTCAGCCCCGTACATAAGTCAACGTGACCAATGAAACATCACTTGGATCACATGCACCCTCAGAATATCATGAGAAAGACACTGCACCTCCATACTTTTACGGGCACCAACTCTTAATTCTACTCTAATGACACAAACATCAGATAACTCCTGGTTGAAGGGCCATCTACAACATATTTGACCAGCATCCTTCAAAACTGTTGTTATCAATATCATAGAAAATAAAATCTAAGAAACTGTCATCATTTAGATGGCCCGATGAGAAAAGATGAATAAGTCAAATATGGATCAGAAAAAAAACTGAAATACCTGAATGAAATATGAATATGTAATATAAATAATAAATCAATGCTGGTATATTAGTTTTAATTAGTTGCAAATTAAAATGGAAATGAGGAATGGGTGTATAGCTCAATAGCCGACTTCTAGCCTAGCATGGAGAGACCCTGATTTTGATCTCCAACACTAAAAAAGAGAGAGAGAGAGAGAGGGAGGGAGAGACAGAGAGAGAGAGAGAAGCCAAGGGAAGGGGAAGGGAGAACAGGAGAGGAGGGAGAGGGGAGATGAGGGAAGAGGTATACAAGGAAGGAAGGAAGGAAGGAAAAAGAAACAGTAGAAAGGAAAAAGGAAAGAAAAATAAAGGAAAAGAAAAGAAGGAAGGAAGGAAGGAAGGAAGGAAGGAAGACAGGAAGAAATACAGGAAGAAAGGATGTGGGGTATGCAAGAACTCTTGGTGCTACTATTATAAATTTTGGGGGACTAAAACTGTGCCAAAACTTAACAGTAAGCATAAACTCATAGGCTTAGGGATATGGTCAAGTGACCTCCTGTTATTTCTAATTCATAAATATTGCTGGAATGATTCCTTTTAAGTTGTAGTTGCTACATCATCCCATTGCCCGGATGTTAAAAATGAATTTCAGAGAAGTTTTGAAACTGGTCCAAGATTACAGAGATCAGGCAACACATAGAAGTTCTAAACTTTGCTAACCTGATTATGGAGTTTATATCCTTAAGCCCTGTCTGTAATATACAAAATATATTTCTCTGCATATTTGCATAATATATACTGCAATGCCCACAATATACAAAACTTCTATCCAATCTAAGTCTTCAGTTGTCATTTATTTTTCTTCTCAGAATACTGTTACTGGAGTAAAATACATTTTAATTCCATTGATTTTATATTTAAGAAACTTTGTCTTTGGGCTTTATAATCATATTTTAGTTTCATTGTAAACAGGAAATGGCTAGCAATGAATTTCATATCTGTCAGCATTGGAACATTCAAAAAGGCTTGAAAAGAACAGCTTGCAAAGCAGCTGCTCAATACTGCAAGGTAAGATGCACAGAAGCACCCTGAGATGTTTCCCATAAGCTTTTCCTGTAAGATTGCACTACAGAACATAAGTAGATGCAAAGAAAAGTACACTGGGATCCAAATAAAAAGCATACTAAGTAGAACAACTTGATATTTTAATAAAATTTAGAGGAAAATAAAAAAGAGGTGATAGGAAACGGGCATGGAGAGCTTTATAAAAAGGGGAGCAAAAAAGAGGGAGACGGAGGGAAGTAGAAGGGAATAAAAAGGAATTAGGATGTGTTATGGACATGTACCAACGCCCCATGATAAAGATAATCATTATATATTGCAAACATGTACTAAACAAATAAAAAATAAATTGAAAACAGAAAGACTTCAATGAGCACAGTGTGTGTGTGCGAGGGGGTGCGTGTGTGTGTGTAATATAGTCTCCAACTGGATAAGAGCAGCACAGAAGTGAGGAGGGCATTGATCCTGACACAACACTCAACTAAAGTTTTCCTCAAGTCAAATTCATTTGCCTCATTCTTGTGGTTATAAATTAATTGACAGTTGTAGGACATAGGAGATAACAAACTATTGTTAAATGTCAAATACACCCCAAAACAGACAAATCAAGAAGGCAAACAATCTGTGATGGAGTTATTATATTTTAAATTAAAGATCTTTTAGGATGAATGAAGGAAAGTGCTTGAATTCACTATGAGAAATTGGGAACACAATGACAGCGTATAACAATGATTCTATCACTTAGAGGCAAAAGAATAATGTTTTATAAAAACACTGAGAGGTGTGAAAGTTAATTTGCTCCTCTAGAAACAAAGTAAAGACAGTATTTTTACATAAACAAAGTACATCATCCTTGCTAAGTTTAGTTGGACATTTGATTTTTTTCCAACAGAAGCCTGTGTCTTTGAGAAAATTCTGTATATAAGTATATACTTTTTTTTTAATTTTAAAGATAAAAGGACAAAAACATTAACAAGCACATGGACATTTACAAAATAACACAAAAACAAGATAAGCAATACAGAATTTCAGACAAGCTGATAGGAGATAATGGTTGTCGTATTACATATTGATATCTTCAAATTGGTTACTGAGATAAACAGAGGTATGTAAGATTGATCAAACAAACATTAACTGTACCTTTCAATAAAGTAACAGAGATTAGTATTACAACTATCTCAGCTCTCCTCTACATGCGTTTGTAATTATGATTTTGAGATCTTAAAATTTCTTTTATACCTCTTGTTTTCTTCTCAAATTGGATTGCTCGTGAGGGTAATCTTAACAAACTGATATCTTAAGATGGTAATATATTCCTTTTTGCGATATACCTTTCGCCCTTCCCTCAGAAATTAACTTCATTCTTGTTATTGTTTGGTTGTTGTATCAGTCTTTATTCTGAGAACGTTATAAATTAGTAGTCCATAAATAAATTCATTAAGAAGAGCATCTCAGTGTGGCTTATTTTTGTTGTCTGGATATTTCGTAGCTTTTATTAGCCTTAACTTTCTAAAACATTTGCATGGGATCACACTTTTTATCCTGACTCATGAGATTCTAATCTTACTATTCCCAATACAATGTGTTTCAGTGTCAAGAAAACAATTAATGATTTATAACAAATACTGTTATACATATCTATGCAGCGAACAACAGTACATACGTGTATTAAGTAAACAATGGCTTCATTTTGCATGTCATATGTAAGGGTTCACTTTTTTTTAGGGACAGGGATTATCAGGCTGCAGAACTATTGGTCAGCACAGTCAAAAGATAGATGAGCTTTTTTCCATCACTTTTGCCACTGGCACTTTCAGGCTTAAAGATCAACAACTCTTTGCACTAGAAGACCCAACTCTTCTGAGGGAACTTCCACATCTCTGTCTTCATTTCCAGTAATGTACACTAAGCAGACTTTGTGCGCCTGTACAGATATGTCACTGCACAGATGAGAATTTCTTGCATGCATTCACTTACAGTGCCTCTCTTCTCTAAAAGTCCACTTAGCAAACTTAAAACTGACCTAGGGAAAAGTCCCAGAGTAGAACAAAAAAAATCTCATATTTACTTCACCTAGAAACACAAACTCTACACATTCTATATCATTTGTTTTATTTTGTAAGGTATCTCTTAATTCAAAAGTTCAGTTCCCTTAAAATAATGTCTCAGGATTTTTCTGATGTCTCTGAGATGGCTGATCTTATGTGTCTACTCCTCTATGCTATGGTTTGGTTGTTTGTTTAAACACCTGTATGGATACACGGATACGATTTTGACTATGATTAACATTTCAATTAATACTTACTGGTACAATTACTCTGACCAAAACACATGATCCTCCTTTATGTGGGCAGGCCCAACCTTATCAGTGAAGGCCTGCAGAGTAAAGATTGAGATTACTCAAGGAAGAAAGAATTATCCTGTAACAGAGAACCTGTCTGATTTTCCTGCTAGTTTGCAGAAGCAAATGCTCAAAGCTGTAACTTCAATTTGTACCTGACTCTTCCTTCTGTCAGTCTCTCTTGCAGTGTTAGATTTGCTATTCCCAATACAGGAGAGCCATAGAAAGTTGATAAATTTCCCCTTATCAAATACATGATTATACACAAACACACACACACACACACATACACGCATGTACACATACACATACACACACACACGCATACACACACATACACACACACACACACACACACACACACACACACACACACACAGACTTTTCTCCCCTTGGAGACACCTTACAGTCATATTTTTAGGAGGTATCAGAAATCATGGTGCACATGAAGAACACGTTATAGAAGGCATTATGTATTAAAAGAAATTGTTTTGAAAACACTAGACAGTATTTTCTCAAAGTATTATAGTATTTGTCTTGATTGTTAGCTTCGTTTTTATTTGCTTTGCTGCTACATCTGCTTCTCCCAAATTTCATACTGGTTTGCTTGCAGGCTACATTAGAGGACTAACTATTCGAGATTTCTTTTATATACTGCATCAAAGATGTACCAGAAATCTGTCTACACAGAAACAAAAGTAATGCAACAGTAATAAGCCATTGTGAAAGCTAATCCATCTTCATCAATGGCATGACAGAGAGTGTTTATTCACTCACACTGACTCACTGTGGTAAGATAATCACCAACTGGGCCCAAACCTACGCCCCAAACAAACGGAGCTTGAAATAAAGTTACACACATTAGATCAGGAAGTGAAGCTGAAATGAAGAACCCTAAAAAAGAAAGGAAGCGTGGAAAGGTTCTGGGAAGACAGCAGTGTAAGGTGCTCTCAAAATCATTCTCATCTGGACAACAGCTGCAGTTGCAAAATCAATCTAATGAGACTACTTCGGAATACCAGAGTCCATTCCAGTGATTTCAAATTCGAGGAAAATGCTTGGAGAATGAATTATTATAAATGTTAGTCAGTTTAAGCTTTTAGCACATGGCAGCTACCCTGCCCTCAGCACCAACCGCATGTCAGCAACTGTGCCTGGGTACTTGAAGCAACTGGTACAGAACTGTGGGGACGAGGCTGAAAAGTAAGGGCCCCTCCTCACACTGTCAGGGGCTGACATTCTGATCGCTGGTCTCTGATTCTGATGACCAAGGCTTATTACAGAGGAGGGAAGATGTTTTCACAGCCCTCTCTCTACTCTGGAAGCATCTCTCCGTAAGCCTAAAGTCACTCCCAATGGAGTCACTCCCAATGGAGTGACTTTACAAGTATCTCTTTTTTTTAGTCATTTGCTTGCTTTTTGTCTCCCCTTAATTTTTTATTTTTTTCTTATTTTAGAGGCCACATATTAAAGGATAAATCATTTAAAAACATCAGTGTAGACAGAATTTAGAAAGTCATTGTGCATTATTGAGGAAAGAAACCTCTGGAAAGATAAGAAGAACTTAGGGTTACATGTGAGGCCAATCCCTGCCATACAAGCAGCCTACCACGAGCAAATAATAAGAGCAAAGATCAATGTACTCAGGAAAGTGAATAGTCTGATTATTGAAGTTACCACTTTTTTTTTTTTTGTGGTACTGGGGATCAAACTCAGGACCCTGCGCTTGCTAGGCAAGCGCTTATTCCACTGAGCTATATCCCCAGCCCCAGTTACCACTTTTTTAATTTAAATGTCCAATGTCTAACAGAAAATCCCAAAGCAGGTATGTTGAATTTTGGGGCTATTATCACTAAATACCATAGCCTAAATGACTTAAATGGCATTTATTTCTCATAGTTCTGGACACTGGATGTTGTAGATGAGGAGGCAGTTATACTGAATGTTTGATTAGTGTCCTTTTCCTGGCTTACAGAGGAGCACCTTCCAGCTGTAACCTCATGGGGCGGAAAGAGAGAGACGTCTTTTTTCTTAAAGGGAGCATGAATCCCGTGACGAGTATGTCATGTTCATGACCTTGTTTTGCAAAGGCTCCTCCTGCAAATACCATGGTGCAAATCAGGGTTTTCACGTATGAGCTTTGAGAGGACACAAGTTGTAAGTTCATAAGAGAATTCAAGGAGTGGGAAACGGCCTAAAGAAAGAGGGAATAAAAACCAGACTCTATCTTTAGTTAAGATAAGTCTTTTAAACAACTATCCTACAGATGTTCAGAGAAGTGAAGATACATGTGGACAAAGTTAGTGAAAACATACAAACAATACGGAACGCGTTAGTCAGCTTTCCCTTCCGTGAGACATAATACCGAACAGACACAACCGAAGGAGAAAAGGGTCAAATTGGCTTACAGATTTAAGAAAAACTCTGTCTACAGTCAGCTCGCTCCAAGGCGGGAATGTCAGTGTTGGAGACTGGTAAGCACAGCAGGGGACAGTTCCACAGAGCAGTGTGGGAGGGATGTGCAGGACCCGAGGTCGTGTCTCCACTGAGCCACCCATGCGAAAGGCAAGTGTGATTTACTAATCTGCTAGGTACTTCTTCATCCAATGAAGTTGGTGTATGAGGGTTTACAGTCATAGGAAAGTTCAATAAAAGAAGCAGAAAATTTTGAAAGACACCAAAAAGAAATTCCGGAGCTCTGCAAATTTCAGTAACTGCAATGAAAATTTCATTAGAGATATTTGAAGACAGACTGAACAGGTAAACCAAACAACCAGCAAATATAAATACAGAATAAATGAAATGAT
The DNA here is from genome assembly GCA_004027595.1 of Dinomys branickii. Taxonomy (NCBI): domain Eukaryota; kingdom Metazoa; phylum Chordata; class Mammalia; order Rodentia; family Dinomyidae; genus Dinomys; species Dinomys branickii. The sequence continues at coordinate 254 of PVLD010006633.1, read as the reverse complement.
TGAGTCTGGCAAAGAGAGAGGAACAAGACTGGGGAAGAGTTAACTAAGCAGATATCGGCTGGCTGGAGTCGGTGGTCTGAGGAGCGCTTTTTTCCTCTTGGCTGCTTTGTAGGTAGAAAAGTAAACAGAGATCCGGGGAAGATGGCGACCGGGTGAGCAGCAAGGGAGCGAACCTCCTTAATAAACACCACCAGCTCGAGACAGACTTGGTGAGCGTGAATGCCGGAACCTCGGCTGGGAAGTTTAAACTGGGC
>PVLD010006632.1:0-98840 GCA_004027595.1 Dinomys branickii | reverse complement strand
CGAGGCTGTGGAGAAATAGGGACTCTATTACACTGCTGGTGGGAATGCAGACTGGTGCAACCACTGTGGAGAGCCTTTTGGAGATTTCTCCGCAAACTAGGTCTAGAGGTTCCATTCAAACCAGCTATTCCTCTTCTGGGTATTTTCCCAGAAGATCTGAAAACATCATATCACTCTGATATATGTGCACCCATGTTTACAGGAGCACAATTTGTAATAGCTAAAATGTGGAAGCAACCGAAGTGTCCATCCACAGAAGAGTGGATTAAAAAATTGTGGCATTTTTATATAATGGAATATTATTCAGCTATAAAGAAAGACAGTTTGGGGAACTTTGTAGGCAAGTGGTCAAAACTGGAGTCCATACTCATAAGTGAAATAAATCAGCGATACATATATAGGCAACGTACTGTATCACTGGTGTGAGAACCCGAGCGTGGGAATATAAACTAAGAGACATGAAGGAAATCTGTTCTAAAACAAAGAACAGATGGGACGAGGGAAAGGAGAAAAGAAAGAGACAAAAATATATGTATGTATATATGAATATACATATATGCAGGAGGGCTAACACGGTTCTACTAGTGTATTATATCACTTAATGCTAAGGAATAATCGATGATGGGTTGTTTGATCAATCTTGTATGTCTGTATGTGTTATCCTGAACACACACTTCTAAGATATCAATATGCAAAGCAGCAACTATTGGTGGATTTTTTTGTTGTTGTTGTTATTATTGTTGTTTGCCTGTTTTGTTTTTTGTCTTTGGATTTTTGGTTTTTGTGCTTTTTCTGTTGTTGAGAGGTTTAATTGTCTGACTAATTTTGCATGTCTGTATGTGGGTTCATATATTTACACTTTGAAGATATGATTGGATAAAGCAATAACCACTGTTGAGACCATGTCACCTTGTCTATAGATTAGTTGTGATTGTACTATTTTTTATGCTAATTGGTGTCTGTTTGTTCATATGTTTTTGTACTTGTATTTTTTTAAAATAAAAAAATAAGTAAGCTTACAGAAGCATAATTTCTATTTACCTCTCAAGAATTCATATATGGACCTGTGCTCTACACTACGACAAATATTCTGTTCTCTCTTTTCCTCAACTGTTTGTTTCCGTCAGATTTGCTATTTATCTTTTTTCACTACCTAAGAAAATAACATTGCCAAGAACAAAATGACTGAGGAAGTGTGCATAAGTGGTGGAGTACAGGAAGAGATAAAAATATTGAGGACAATTTCTGTAATAGTCTGTACAGGTAATGGTAAGTGATATGATATAAATGGTATATTAAAGTGTTCCTCTTAGAGGTGTGTTAAATGCTTTGCTTTCCAGACACGCTAGTAGTACCTAAAGAAAAGGTGACATCCTTAGAATGACTACAAACAGAGATTTAAATTTAAAGAAATAGGCAATTACTACTAACTCTTAGGGTGAATATTTTGGACCCAGAAACAAAGTAATAACAAAAAATATTCGAGTAGCTAGAATAGATTGATAAGTCACAGACAATGGTCTGGAAAAGATTTAATGAAGAATTCTGAAAATTGATGTCACCCGTAACTTTTACAAATATTAGAATGCTTCTCAAAATATATTTTGTACTAGACATATAACTGAGAATAAGTTAACAAATTTTTCATAAGTCACTTATAGATCTTTCCATAAAATCATAGTAAATAATTTTTAGATATTGTTTCTTATCAATTCCTAGGTTCTGAATTTCTGCCTAATTTTATGACTGAGATGAAGAGAAATTTCTGGAAAAAGTCAGGCAAAATTTTCCTTGCACAGAATATCCAGCTTATGCCATTAAAGCACGCAATACAGTGGAACAAAATGTCATATAATGTATTTCCTCGTTGATTGACTGTGCAAAATAGACATACTTTCTAACCAGCAGTTTTTTTATTGATAATAGTAAAAGTACCTATTCCTTATAATTCCTGGAAGTTTAAATGAAGCCATACAAAACTGTCTAACATTCAGAAGATGTGATCTGTTATCGTAGAAAAATAGGAGCTTGATGTAATGAAGCAACTGGTGTCATATCTATAGCAATGCTACTAAATTTCCAACTGTTCTCAAAAGAAGTGCTAAGATAATAAGCTGAGGGTAGTAAATGTAGTGTTATTTCTTTTGCAAACTCCATTTTTACAGATACTAACATAGTAAGAATAAATCCATTTTTACACAAGAAATGTTGTTTAAAGTGTTTAGTGTTAAACTCTAATGTTACCTGTTGATTAATAAATAAATGTTTGGTAAGAAATCTTTTTTTCTTATCTGGAGAATTGTGAAAAATCAAATAGTCTTTTGCAGAAGAACTTAGAATTAACAACTGAGAAATGGAGATACACACAGAAATTATTACTATTTTTAATTTAATATTCACAGGAGTTCTCCTGAATAACAGTTAGCATAAGTTTTGTTGTAGACAACTGCACCCATAAGCATCTCAAATTAACATGATTTGCATATTATTTAAAACAAGACTAATTACAATTATGTGATGCTGATTCTTAGATTTTTAAAATCAATTAGTCTTCATTAGGTAGGGTTCAACAAAGGAACAGAATAAATAATATAAAATATATGTGATTATATGAGAGATATAATAGGTATCCATATAGGATCAGAGCAAGAAGTTCCAATGTCCATCTGTGGAATCAGAAGTGGAAGAATCCAAAGGGCCATCTGCACACTAGAGAACAAGAGGATCCAGTAGCAGTAGAAAGTTGCAGATATAGAAGCGTGCTGCAGAGTGATGGTGAATCTGTCAGAATCCTGGAGAGTCTGAGTTGGAAGGATGAAGAGTCTGCATTGGAGGAACTGAAGCCCAGTATCAAAGGCAATGACAAAGATGAGAACTTGAGAGAAACTTAAGGAACTGGCTTCTCAGGACTCATTTCACAGTACGCTCAGCCACACAGGACTCAGAGGTCTCTGCAGCCATGATTCAAAGGGAGCTGGCTAACTTTAGCTGATGGCAGACCTTGGCACCATGTATATAGTGCTGATTATATAGACTTACCAAATGAAATTGTTGAGAGGCCAAGGAGAGTTTCATCCAGATTTCAGAAGAAGAGGTGGGAGTCCAGGTAGCGTTCCCCTGAGCGAGCGGTGTGTGAAGCAGTGAGTGAAGCCCAAGGTGCAAAGAAGCCCTCAGTAAGGAAGAGATGTCAGAAGTGCACAACATCTGAGGGAACCTTCAGGTAGTGAGCAAAACCAGTCTCAGAAATAGGTGACTTGAATTGAAAATGGCAACACTGCAGGGTCAAGGCTACCTAAATTCTGTAGAGGTTAAATCTGGCCACAGTTCCCCCAGATGCTGAACATGGAGCTACAGTACTAAATGTTCGCCCTAGTGGTTTCTGACTTGAAACTGATCTCATTCCTTTCTATCTTCCTATTCTGTCCTTTGGAGAATGGGGGTATTTATCCTATGCCAGTGTATGTCAGCAGTGCATCATTTTACTAAGAGTTTTCCTTGTGTCTCAGAGGAGACTCTGAATTTGGAGTTCTCAACCATACTAGAACTATTTGGATTTTGACAACACTTAGACATGGACTAAAGGAAATTTGTACTGGGATGTGCATGAGTCTTTCAAAGAACAAGGTCAGAATATACGGTGTGGATCAAGAGTACCCTCAGGAACCTCAGGCAGGTGAGCTGAAGTCCAGCCTGAAATGCATGGTGAGACCTTGTCTCAAAAAAGACAAAAAAATTAATAAATTGGTTCAATAGTTATGCATTTATTAACATTTTAAAGGTGTTTAAGGAGCTGGGAATGTTAACTTCCATCTTTGGATCACTGGCTATTATCTAGTCTATAAAATCATTACCTTCTATGCCGTAAGTTTACACAATTAAATAATTAAAATAAAATACTAATGAAAATTGGGATGAATCCTATTTGCTTTTGGATGTGTTCAGCATGATATTCTTTTAGAGGAAACAGAAGGAAGTGGAAGTTAATCTCAACAGCTACAATATTTCAAGTTGCACCAAAGTGTCTTGAAAGTGACAATGAAAGCGAAATGGAAAATAAGGGGTTTAATGTGAAAGGAGGAATGAAGTAGTATTTAAAATGGTATTATATTCCTAACTAGATTAATAAAGTGCAAAATACCAAATGAAATGAAAAGCTATTTTGGGATTTAATGATGAAACCAATGCAACCCCAGAGAGATCAGCTTCCTCAGTGCTGTGGGGAAAATCCAGATCCAAGCAGACTGAAGAGTCCCTCAGACCCAAAGGAGAGCCTGCGGTACCGAAGAGGCTCTCAAAACATCTTCTTACTGCACAGAAGGTAGCTTAGTTACTTTTCTTGTTGCTGAGACAAAACATCCAACACTCACAGTTAAATGAGGAAAAGTTTATTTGGATCACAGTTTGTAGAGCTTTCAGTCCAAAACCACTGGCTGGTTCTGAGGCCGAGTGGCATGGCAGACAGGCTTCACAGAGAAGAAAGAGTCCATGATGAGGAGAAGGTAGCGAAGACACAGGGACGATACAGCTCCTTCTATCCCTTTTACTGCATCCAGGCTGCTTAGGATAGGTAACGCTCACACCCTTACTCCTAGTGCCACTGAGCCTAGCATTGCGCCACGAATCAGTCCCCGTGTCACACAGTGCAGATTCAGCCACCTCTTAAAAAGCCTCATCTATGCCCACATGAGGACTAGGGGGACATTTAGATACAAGCCATAACAGAAGAGCAGGGTGAAATGAAAGGATCACTGAAGAGAGATATGCAAAGTCATAAAGATGGAATCAATGGCACAACAAATGTCTATACACCAAGGGGTATTATGATACAAAATTTTTACACTGAAATGATTATCATTGAAGTGGACAAAAGCCAGTTACTAAATTGCAACAGAAGCAGAGGTGAGAAAAACAGATTCAGGTAAAAGGAAACTTACACGTGAGGTGGCAAGGGGTGTATACATTTTTATTTGGTTCCTTTTTCTCTATGATGATTTAAACAAAAGAATAAATAGGGGGTCAATTCTTGAAGAGGGTAGCAACACATGAAAGACAAATAGCTAGAACAGAAAAGAGAGAAAGAATGAGAAACACACTACAGAACTCCGTGTAGCCAAATTTCTGAGCAGAATAGAGGGTTTACAGGACTATACCTATATATACCAATTCTTGTAATATTATTATTGCTCTATTGTCTTTTTGTCTTTACTAGTAATAATCAGCTTCTTGCAGGAAGGTGTCATCATTGTGGCATAGTCTGTCACCGCTCAACAAATATTTTTCTATTTGTGGACACCACAGCTAAACTGCAGTTTTTAGATTTTCTATATTACATTGGGCCAATGTAACCAATATTTAAAGATGGAATATATGAAAGCATTATATGCTATTTAGTGTAAAAAATAGATAAGAAAAGATATTACTTGTACATATAATCCATATCACCTCAATGGATGGACACTAAGGATCCCTGAATGATTGCATGAGCAAAGTCCCCACTCCTTTGATTCTCTGACCCCAGTCCTCTCACACTGGACAGAGATGAGAGAGTTATGCCTTTGATCTAGGATCTGTGAAACAAAATTGTAAAAACTGAGAGAACAATCTGAAAGTAGTGATTTGTTAATGAATAATTACAACTCTTAATTCACTAAGCATCCTGACGAGTTCATGAACAATTACATGTAAGGAATTGGACTCTCATGCTACATTAGCAGCACACACCAAAATAAGAAAAGTCCACATTGGTGATTCTAGACAAGCATCTATTTAGCTTGATGAAATGATCCTTAAGCTAACCAAAGGAATATCAGATTGATAAATGTAAGAATCACATGGGAAACTGCTCCTAGGAAATTGGCAATTACGAGGTAAGAGACAACAGTGGCAAAATGTTAAAGGCTTCAAAGAATAAAAGTCTACCAAAAAGTTAGAGCACATGGACTACAACTCCAAGAAACAACAACACAGCTTAGGCCAGGCTTTCTAAAAAAAGAAAGGGAGAAGACCACTGCACGAGGCAGGGAATATGTTATCAAGGTTTGCATCACTGGAAATTGCCACAGAATTATGGGGCATTTAAATGGTACATAAAAGATTGACAAATAGATACACACGCACATATACACACACATTTGAGTTTAATTTGGACTGTCCTTTGTAGAGGGAAAATATGAAAAATAGAAAGAAACTTGGGTCTAGAAGGATGACTCAGTATAAGATGTAGATGCAGTCATTTACATGATTGCTTATCAATGACAGCTACAGTAACTAAGGTCCAGTAGTAGCTCTAATCAATCTCTTCAGAGATGTCTGGTCTTTCTGAAATGCAAGCAATGGCAGTTAATCTTGAGCAAAATAAAATGAGAAATATACTATTGTAACATTTGTACATTATTCTTTGGGATTAACTGCCTTTTCCCTTAAATCCCATGTGGTAAAACGTGAGACTCTGAATTCATGATTATAACATAAATCTTTGCCAAAATCAATAAATAGTAAGTAAATCCACTCTCTTGAGTAATGAAACAATTTTGCTGGTGAATGGGAGAGGAGACAGCATAGAAAGGCAGCAAACAAAACCTCAGAGGATCTGGAACTATGCAGGCAAAGGACAGAAGAAGCTGAAATGGTTTAGCAATCAAAAAATAAACTAAAAAAAGTTGTGCAATATAAAATTTGAATCTATTTTGCTATTTTAATATGAACTTGTCTTCTTTACTTAAGGACCTTAAATAGAATCTTAATCAATATCTTGTGTAAGGGTATATTTTGGAGAATGTTTTGAATTTTAAAAAATTCGGCATTGTCTGAGCTCAGTCAATAAAAACTTTTGGTCTTAAAAAAAAATCCGTGACAGTAGCATTTTAGCTACAGAATTCATCATGAATTCATAGTCCTTCAGGATTCTCAATAACACTGGAGAATTTGGATTTTCTTTGGATTGTGGAATATGCATTCAAATCACTGTCCTATCTGTAGATCTTCGGTAGCCCAGTAACTCTCACTGGTCTGTGACCTTCATAACGTCCACCTCAGGCCCAGCCATCGTAGCAAGTTTATACCTGCTCTCATCATTAATTCAACAACCCCTGTGGTCTCCCAGTGCAGGAATTTTGGTTCGTCTTTGCTACCACCTTATAAAGTTCTTCCTAGTATTAACCTCACACCGATGGAAAAGAAAAGATTAAACTTAGAAAGCCTGACCGAAATGAACGGGCATTCATTTCTTTATGATGCCCATTCTCTCTAGCCTAAGCTGGAATCTCAACGTTGCGTGAATTTATATTTCCCTAACGGCCTGCAGTGTTGAATGTATCTTCATATATTTATTGGTCACCTGCATTCTTCTCTGCTAGTCAGTGTCTAATTATTTGTCTCAGCTGTTATTTATTCAAATGTTTTAAATTTCTGGGGATCTCCTTTTTTGAGTTGTTCATAAATTTTAGATATTAGTCCACTGTCTGAACAATATGTGGCAGAAATTTATTCCCATTTTATACGTTGTCTTTTCACTCTGATCTTTGTTTCTTTTCCTGTGCAAGAGAATATTTAATATTTTTAAATTTAATATTATCCCGGTTGTTGATTCTTGGTATTATTTCTTAAGCAGTTGGAGTTCTGATCACAAGGTCTTTGCCTTTGCTTATGACTGTAAGAGTTTTGCCAATTTTCTCTTCCAACAGGGTAAGTGTTTCTGTTTTGACATTTAGTCCTTTGATCCATTTTGATTTTGGCTTAGTACAGAGCAAGGCAAGTCTAGATTTCATCTTCTGTATATGAATGGCCAGTTTTCTCAGCACCATTCAATCGAGAGGCTATCACTTCCCCAGTGCACATTTTCATCCTCTCAGTCAAAGATCAAATAAGTGAGTGTGCTTGGGGCTGTTTCTTCTTCCGTTCCTCTGTCCCATTTTCACTAGTGTCTGTGTTTGTGCCTGTGCTATGTTATTTTTGGTGATGAGGCTACAGGGGAGAAAGAAAGCTTTCTATACATTTAGTGGGAATGTCATCTAGTACTGCCACTGTGGAAATCTGTACAGAGATTCCTCCAAAAATTGAAAACCGGAAATATCGCTGAACCCACATATTTCTTTTCTAGGTATCTTCCCCAAAGAGATAAATATATCATAATACAGTGACACAAACATACCCATGTTTTTAGCAACACAATTCATAATAGCTAAACCTTGGAAGCAGCCTGTACATCTATCAACAGATGGACATATTAATGGATGAACAATAATATGTGGAGTGTATACATAATAGAGTACTAGACTGCCACCAGAAAGGATAAACTCGAGTCATTTTTAGGGAAATGGATGCACTTTGAGACCACACTATTAAGTGAAATAAATCAGACATACCTGAAATATTGCATCTCTCTTACATGAGAAACCAAAAGTATAAATAAAGAACAAAATAAAAAATAGTAGGAGATTGGGAGATAGATCCTTCTCAAGTGGAAGGGGATGAAGAGATGGAGCAAGGGGAAGAGGTGGCAGAGAAAAGGGATGTGCAGAGAACTGAGACGTGTTATGCACGTGCACCACGCCACAAGGAGTGTGGACATCATGTACTGTGCACCTGTACTCATGAAAGTAGAAAATATATAGGCCATTGGCATGTTTTTTTTTTTAATCAGGACCAAGAGAAATTTATTTTTATCATTAAAAGTAAAGAGACATTAACTAACTTGCTATGTTTACAAAGCTGGTAACTGATAAAATTTTCATTTGAACCAAATTCTCACTGTTTTCAAATGTAGATTAACCACTACATTACCTGCGTGATTTTAGCACTAGTGTCATAGAAATTAGAAACAGACTTCTTTGTAATATATGAAAACAATTTTCAGTTCTTTGAGCTAAAAAGTCCAGACAGATGCAGTTACTCTTTCCTGAGTATTCTCTGGGTCCAGCACTAGGCTAGAAACTTACATGTGCTGTCTTTTATAATGCATGTCTTCAAAGTCCTGAACCATGGTGAATGGGGTTTGTTTCCATTGTGTTGGTGTCACTGGATGACATGTACTGTTCTGTGAAAGATCGCTGTTGGAATGCCAGGGTTGTCTTCGTATAATGTGACAAAAGAGGAAGCAGAGGAATCAGCTATCTTATGTTAGTTTCACTTTGCAGCATAGTAAATTCCAAAACATTTACTATTATGAGACAACTATGTAGTAGAACACAGATTTACATACACTCTGATAAAGATCAAACTAAAGTGAGATCTCAGTTTCAGTCTTTCCACAAAATTAATTTATATTTAATTTCATTAAATAATTACTTTAATTTATTAATATACAAGGGTCAGTTTGACTGTAGGACTAGCCATAGCACAGTGAAGAGAAAAAAAAAAACTTTCCTCTTGTACCTTACATTGCACTAAAGTCTATCTTTAGTAAACTTATTAAAGAACAGGGATAAAGTGGAAAACATCTGAGCTTTGTTACAGATCATTTACTTATCCTGACATCCTGGATTAAAACTTGCTATTTCTAACTGTAAAATTATGTAAGAAGCATTGCACTAGTTCATTACAAAGCAAAATGTACATATTTAATAGATATATGAGAAGCTATGTATCATTACTTTATAAGCTAATCCTGAAAATCTTTACAGATATTGTGAAACATAGCCACTGTCATTAAATATTCTTTTGTCATAGGTTCAAGGCTTGATGCTTTACAGAAATGTTTCCAACATTTGTTTACTAACCGTTAAAGTTTTGTGAAACAGGATTCTCATCAGGTTCCCACTGGGCTACTATTCTAAAAGTTGAAAAACTCATTTTCCATAATGACAAGAGGTTTGATGGCAAAGAAATACTTGCAAAGGACGTCACAGCTCTGCTCTGCACAGAGCGTCTTATTCGTAAAGAAAAAGCATGCTACAGTGAAAAGACTAAATGGTAATGCCAAGTCCCGAGTTTTGTTGGTAACTACTTCAAACCACATGATCCCCATGAATTCACTTCCCCCCACAAACTCTGTTTCCTCATCTGTTAGTCCAGTCCAGCCCTGACTTTTAGAAATTAGAGAAATATCTTGAAGATCAATGGAAAAAATATATAAAATTTATCTGAGAATTGCTTTCCAAACATTAGATGGCTTGGCACACAGCAGGCACTCAATAAATATGTGCTGACTGAATGAAGATTTTTATTATCACTTCTACATCTGAGGCACAATAGCGCTTTAATTCACTGCAGACACAGCGAACTAGAATTTGAAGGTAGCAGGGTGACTCATTTATAGTTGACATATAATCACATTGTACTGCCCAGTTTAATTATATATCTTCGTGGGGAGCTAAATTTATTGCAGAAAATGAAGGGCAACTGGCAGAGCTGTTAGTCTTCCAGCGTGTGCTAATCAAACAATAGAACTCTGCACTGAGTTAAATGGAACGCAACACGTGTAGCTAACTAGGAGCATGATGTCACCACAGATGCCCTGACCCTTCACATTACTACACACAGTAAGTATTTTGTATGCATCCAATACACATAAATAAGTAGAAAGTCTCAATATATTTTTTAGAGTAGAAAAGCATTTGGGCCATATGTGACTGAACTCTAAAATCAATTAAAAGAACATTTGTTAAAGTAATGACTATGGTAATAGTTTCAATCATATCACTCTAGTGGTAATATTGATTATATTATGCACACTTGCATAATAGAAAGAAAAAAAGTCAAGTTGCCTAATCAGCAGTTGAATTTTCGTTGCCGTTGCTTTCCTCACAAACTTGCTATTTTCTATATCTCCCATGGATTCATATGACATTTTATTTCCCCAAGTGATATCCTCAGCCAGAATTCTGATGGCTTGGAAACATAATTACTATCAAATAGTCCCAAATCCCCAAATCTCTGTTTCCAGAATTTCAAACGCAGCATGTCATTAAGGGGAATTCACTATTTTCATTTCAGACAATACTCTTGTGAAATATCAAAGAGTAATCAATTTGAAATACAACACATTTCGAGATCTTCGGTGCTAAGTCAGTAGACACTGCTTCCTGTACTGACTTCTACGCTGTGTGTAATCAGACAGCGACCTCCTCAAGCACCGACTACAATTTGACAGTCCTCCCAATGTCATTCAAACGGTGTCAGTAGAAAATTACTCAGTGACTCCAGAATGTACTGTTCTCCATACTTTGTTTACTAAAGTAACAAAACTGGAAAATGCATTAGTAATTATTTTAATTATTCTAGATGCTAAAAATCCCCTTAAAACTGAAATAGGAGATACTGACTCTGAGTGGCAGAGACCAGAGAAATAAAGAATCCATCTGGAATGTTGATTCTTCTATAAATAAAGATTCAACTTAGAACGCGAAGATGAGGTCAGTTTCAGTAGATACCCTTTAGGGAGAAGAAGCAAGCTTATGTGAGAAGCACAGAGGCCTGTTATTTATGAAGATATTTTGAGAAAGGAGGTAGTGAGGTAGAAAAATTAGAATGGGGCGAAAAGCTCTGTCTGTTTTTAGGAAAGGTACAGAAGGCATTTAAATTTAATTTTGGACCAAGTATTCGTATTGTCTGAAAAGTGATTTGTGAACCAGTACCTATCTTCCTTATTGAAAGTGTCATTCTTCAGTGGATGAAATCAGGAAATAAGAGTCAGCCTTCTGAAACCATGACGTTAGCCTTCATACGCGTTCTCACATTTCGTTTTCTGTTCATTTATTTTATTGACAATTAACAAATATGTTGCCCTACAGTAGAACTGAAGAGAAGACTCCATCCAGCCACACCACGGGCACTACCATCGTTTTCACAGCCACAGAAATTGGAAAAGCACTGGCTTGGCGCAGCCGCGGTAAATGATAAATGAGGAAATGACAAGGCAGAATAAGGCCAGATAAACGCCCCTGAATGCCTAAGCGGGGTTTTCAATTATTCAATCGCCATGAGGAACTAGTGAGAGTTTCTGCACCTCCCGCTGCTTCCTTTCGTTGTCATCCTTCACTGCTGCTGCTGGAGCTTCTCCCTGGAGGCTGTGTTCATTGACAGTGTTGCCTGGGGAGACTCACACTGAAAGCGGCATTCTTAATAGAAACACTCTGCAACCACTTGCAACAACAGCTACTGCAGTGTGCTTTATCCGAGTGTCTTCCTCAGCGGTAAATTCTCCTCATCCCTGACCTCTGTGCCAGTTATCCCGTTCCTCTCCTGGGTCTCAGCTATGTCCTTGTTCTTTTCTGGGATGAATCTTCTTTCAAAAGATTACCAGGAAATATTGTATCCCTAGACTTTTGTTCACCTATGTAGCTGGCTGGAAATATGTTTTGGTCACGGGTCTTGTTTAAAAACCTAAGGAATATTCTGTATGAACACAGTGTGCTTTAAAAAATGCACATGAACACAGGGGCTTACAAATGAACTTGGAATTGATTTTATTGCATTTGTGTATCAGATATAATTTTCTCTTTTTTGCATTTAGTTAATAAAATGCCAAATTACATTAAGTCAAGACAAATCTCCTCATTAGGTGAGTGAGGGTAACCCCCCCCTTACGAAGGCAGAATGATTAAGTGGACCTCTCGGAGGATACTTATTCTGTGCGTACTAGATGAGAAGATACATGTTGCTGATTTTCCAAGGGAAACAAAACACGAGATAATTTATTTTGAAAGGCACCAGTAGAGGTTTCATATTTTCAAGGATCACAAAGTTGTTTTGGATCCTGAGATGGAAATTGTTGCAACCATTCCTTTGTTCCCTAGCACTTTTATAACATACCTTAAAAAGTGTATGTGAACAGAGATCAGTGACTGTGAAAGCCAGTGACACAGACATTCCTCATTCAATGACATATGTACCTGCAATTATACTGTCGAATGAATTAGTTGCTAGATATAGAGTTCTATAGAGAATGTACATTGCAATATCCAAAACAAGGAAATGGTCAAAGGAAACCCCAGATCAATGACTTTGCTGTTATTTGCAAAATCTTACATGCAGTACTGTAATGTATAACAGGCATACAACTACAGTACTGTACCGTATGATCAGCAAAATTTACAGTACTGTACAAAGTATACCGTACAAAAAAGATAGTTAGGCTTTACAAGCAAGAGGTACAGAACTGTACAAAAATAGAAGGATCATAAATCTGATCAGTGGTTTGTTAGTTCAAATAGCTCTCCTGAGTCATAACACGTAAAAGTTGTTAACAAGTTAGTCATTAAACAAGGAATTTCTGTATGAGGAATTCAAGGGAGGAGAAGCCTTACCACTGAAGAGAAGTAGAGTTGTTATGCTGTAAAGAAACACTTTAGTCAATCCAGGGAAAGATTCAGGCACTAACTGGGCACTTGAGGACTGGTAAAGTTCTGGCCATGTATAATTCATCATTTATAGGGCTTTCATGGATTTTAAGGAAGACTGGCAGGAAAAAAAGCACATAGCAGTTCTAAATCTGGCAGGCACATGGGAGCTGGACACCTTGAACTGCTGGGGTGCTTTTGAAAATTTTTGGCTGTCAGAGAAGTATAAGGTAGAAAGGTAGATTATGGGTAGATTGCCAATTAGAAAACTGAAAAGATTTAAATAAGTACTTCACATTATGAAGTTCTTATGTGAAGCCTAAAGTCTATATTAGCTACAAATAAATGTACAATAATTAAACAGAGATTTACTGCTCTCCTGATCTCATGTTTAAAGGGAAAGTTAACAGCCAGTTGAAAACAATCTGTAAGAGTCAAATTAGAGAAATAAAGTTCTAATGTAATTGTTCTCAAAATTCTTTCAATAAAATTTTCTTTGACTATAAAAATAGCTGAATATAGGTATGTATGTCATCTTTTTCTCTCAATTGATAATCCTTTCTCATTTTCATGAACATCTCTGAGAAGAGTTTTTCAAATACAGCAGAAGCAAATGTAAACAGAGTTTTTTCCTTATACTTTACACTAAGCATTTAATACTATTTATAACGTTCAGAAAATTTCTTCTAATTTTAGCCACACTGCTTTATTTTTCCTCCCCAAGTCAATGGTGAAAATTTTCTGGTAAGTTTGGTCTCCTTTTGAAAATAACTCTACTTTTCAATTTTAAGATAAATAAACAAAATAAATAAAAAGCATTTTTAAGTATTTAAAATGTTTTTAAATCAGTGAAAACCTCTGTCACCATGGAAAATTAAGATGATGTTTGATTCATTTCTGTCACATTAGGAAGTTTATGTAGTTTATCCACTCTATATTTCCTGAGTTTTATGCTGGTCAAAAGAAGCCATAGCCCATTAGTAATATCTATAAGTCCTGACTTCAGAATTTTAAATGAAGTGTAAATTATTATGATCAACATTACCTAAGTCAGTGAGTATCAAAGTGCTGATTTGTGAGGCCTTGGTATCAATGAACAAAGGAGAAATTATGGGGTGTGTTTTAACTCCAGGTAATTTTGTTATGTTATTGAATTTGAAGCCTATAGTGGATTAACAACTAGTGGTTGAACTGCGTAGGCCTGGTGCTGGGTGTGGAAGGCCCACCTGGGGACTGCAGACAGCAGCATAAGAAGCAGAACTGGAGAAGAAATTAGGCTGTTGGGAACTGAATAGGCTCTTAGGAACAGAGAAAGGCTGTTGGGAGTTGGTAGAAGCTGTTGGTTCTGTTGGAGGAGCTCATCCTGCTGGCTTTCCTGATGCACTTGGCTGTTTTCATCCTCTGAGGAGCTTGTGGCCTTGTTGACACTGAGAATAGCTTCAGTTCAGTTTGGATGAGCTCTGGTTCTCACTTTGAACATCGCTTCCCTACTCTTGATGGGAAGAAGGTGCACAGCTCAGTCTCCTGAAGAAGCTTATTACATTGGCTTCCCTGATGGGAACTTAGAGGTCCTGACTATCAGAGGAATTCGGAACTTCACTGTTGCTAAGGATGGTTGTGGTACCTTTTGGAGGTGCTGTGGTTCTTACTTTGTGTGTTGCTTCCTGGCTCCAGTGCAGATCCCTCAGCCTGCTAGCACAGATCCTTCATCCTGATGACACAGGATTCCACCACTGACCTTTAGGCCTTCCCAGTGCAGATCCGTGAAACAGGCCTGCATGAGGTACTGTTACAAGCTCTGGGCCTCCAGTTGGATTTGTGGGAGGCATTGTTATGGGCTCTAGGTCTTCAGCTGGACTCATGCAGGACAATTCTGTGGACCCAGGTCCTTGGCTAGATTCCTTAGTCTTTGTGTGTGGACAGATTTCCTGCACACTCTTGTATGTTATTCTTTCGGTGACTATTATAAATAATTTTATAAAATATGTGCCCTGTATTATATTGTTTCCCCTTAAAAAAAAAAACCACAAAGCCCATTGCTCTAAGTAAATAATCTTCTCATTAAGCCTGGAAATAAAAGAACTCCTTCTGGTCAGCTTTTGTCTCAAAGGGATACATTTTTTTTCTTGTCAAAATAAATGATAAAACATATATGAGGTTCTATCAAGTTAAGACTTTTACTCTGAAAGTCTAAGAAATATCTACACTGTTGTTTTTCTTGTGCTGAGACAAAATTCTCAACAACCAAAGTTAAAGGAGGAAAGGTTTATTTGGCTCACAGCTTGCAGAGGCTTCATTTCATAGTTGGCTGGCTCCAAGACAGGGTGGCATGGCAGAGGAACATCACAAAGGAGAAAGTTCATAGCAGGCAGAAAGCAGCAAGTCACAAGGGACAAGAGCAAGTTCTTTCTATGTCTTTTATATGCTATATATGCTACCTGTCTTCTGCCCTTAGGGCAGGTAACACTCATGGCAGAAATATGCTAAACCAAATAGCGGACTAATTTAGTAATCACAAACCTTTAATCACAGCATCACACAGTCTAGATTCAGCCACCTCCGAAAAATCCCCACCTATTCCTGCATGAGGATTTGGGTAGACACCTAGACACAAACCATCTTATACATATATATAAAAATGACATATTTTGCTTGCAATTCATTAAAAATTCATACTGAAAACCAATCAAACTGTTGTCTTCGGTTAGGCTGATGTCTTTTATAATAGTTGAGTATATTTCAATGGTAATATTAACTAGGATATTATCATAGCACATACAAATGTCGCAAGCTATGATTCTTGATTATCTTAATTTCTGATAAAATCTGATAGTAAAAATTACAGATGGCCACTTCAGCGAAAAATACTCAGGTTTTGTTGCATTTGAAGATGGGCTTTGCAAAGAAAAAATGACTCATTCAGAACTGCCCAATTAACACAGCAATGAAAACAAATTAGCTCCTTTATTGTACATGACGTCGTGACTGCAGCTAGAAACACAACTGTGCTTTCAAAATTTTCCAAGTAGCTCTGAAGTTCTCTAATCACAAGATGTGATCAATATGTGAAGTGGCAGATATGTTAGTAGGCTTGCACTAACTATCCTGTATCATATATATTTATCAAAACATTATGCTGCACATCCTATATTCTGTCAAGTAAATAAATAAAACTTTTAAAAGAATTGTGACAGCACATAGAATTTTGTAAGCCTAGGAAATGCTTTGAACAGAGGTGAGAGGATTCCTATAGATCTGTATGATGGAGGGAAACAGAACCTATTTCTCCATGTCCACCCTCATTACTGTAATAAGCACCACTAGCGAGGTGTTGTGTGTTGTAGTGTCATGTGTTAAATTGCCTCACATCTCTCGCATTCTTTCCACTAAGTCACAATTTGACTTATCCACTTCCAGAATAGCTTCACCAATCTATGCCAAATTGTATGCCAAGTCTTTAGTGTGATTACATCGTAAACAAACTATAAACTGCTTTAAAGCAAAGATGAGGCAAATCTAAGATTTAACTTGCATTCAAACTTACCCCAGTGGAGCTTGGTTCTGCATGTATTCTCAGGATGGGCCATAAGCGGAGCTCTTTCAGTTGTTCTGGCTCCATGTTTACACTGTTAAACTCTTCACAGAAATAAATCACTGATAATGTTTAACAGCATTATATTTTAGATAGTAAGTCTGTACAAAAGATGAGCAATTTCTGTGGATTACCTTCCCCTATTTTTCCTTTATTCCTCTCCTTTAATTTGGTCAAATGTAAAAGTCCACAATCAAAATTATATGCTGTATTTTTACTTAATGTAGTGGGACCATTCAAGCCATCATTCCATGGTACTATTAACACTGTTCTTGATATTGTAGCATTTCATGATACTTTCATTGTTTGTTTGGAGGGAAATAGTGCTTTGAAACTAATCTACTGCAAGGTGTGGTTGTGCGTTCCTCTAATCCCAGCACTTGGGAGAATGAGGTACAAGGTTTTCTGTGAGTTTGAGGTCAGCCTGGGCTGAAAAATGTGAGTTCAAGGCCAGCCTGAACTGCATAGTGAGAACTTGTCTCAAAAAAGAAAAACAAAACAAAACAAAAGAAACCCAATCCTGAACCATAAATATTTTCAGATAATAGGAAAGAATCCATTAGGATTCATATAAAGCTTACGCATGGATCCTAATGACCCTTCTAAATATTTTGAACCACCGATTACAATCCCATGTCTTATATAATCTCTAATTGTTGTCCTAATCACCTCTATAGTTTTCATTTTTTATGTACAGTCAAGTAGCAAAATAGAATATCTTTGTAGAACTTTGCACTGAGCTCACTTAACAATTTGGCTAACACCACACAATAGTGTCTTCCGGGTGGCAATCATAGAGTCACCCTGAGGTTGTGGTCCTCAGAGCAGAGCCTCTCCTTTTCCCTCAGTGCTGTACTAAGATGAAGTGAATTTCTTTTCGGGCATTTATCATTCAGATAAGATTAATATTTCAGAAGATAGACAAGAGGCCATACAGAGTGTGGATTCTTCATTCTCATTGCCTTAGTTTCAATCTTACAAGACTTGGCTTTGCGGAAAAATAGATTTCTAGAATTTGGTTTTCTCAGGTGGAAAATCATTTGCCGTATGGGATTAATGTTATATCCCTTAGAGAGCACATTTTGTGTTAAATAAATGCAATCTGTTATACAAATGGCCTTTTATACTCTGTATTATTTTATCAACTGAGAACTTCAGAAACCATAAATCAATTTACTACACTTACACATTTTCCACTTTGTTTTCTACAATATGCTAGATGCTGGGATGCTAAGACAACAGATATTTTAAATATATAAGACTCTTTTAAAATTCATATTAAAGAACCCTGATATTTCATGTATAATCAACAGCAGTCAGAATCATTTCAGTAATCCTCCAATACCATTAAATACAGGTTTCACACATTTTCAGGATAAGAGGATATTGAAGCTCTAAAAGTAATTTCAAGGTCATATAAACATTAGTGGTAGTGTTGTAATGTGATATTTCTTATACAAATTGTACACCACTATGTGCATATGTTGGCTACCATTTACAGGTTATCTTTAGTGGATCATGAAATTATGATAAAGGTTGAGACTCATCATCTTAAATAATCACAACTATATGGTTAGTATTTCTCTTTTAAATTTAATACAGAGAACTTGAGAGTAAATTGTAATGGATGCATAGGATCAAAGTCACTCAGGAGTTAGAGTAAAACCTTTCATGTGCACACCTCCATGGACGGGTGTTTGAAAGAAGGTTCCAAGTTAAAACACAAACTAATAGCTCTTGAAGCTATAAACCTTGACATCATGCACACATATACATTAAATTAAAAATATGAAGACACATAAGATACTTTTCATTTCTGATAACAAACACAAATGAAAGGCTGTGGATGCAACATGGGCAAATGTTGTCAAGAGAGAATGATTTAGAACAGTGAATGCAGAGAAAGAGGGAAATGAAAACCAAGAGGGGTCCTGCCAGAACCCTTCCTGAAATGTGCCACGTCAGAGTCATGAAACTGAGTCAGAATGCTGTGCTCACTTATGCAGTTACGGGAGAGAGGGAGAGATGAGACGGGGACACAAAGAGTGGGGAGACAAAGGGACTGAGAAAGTGAGACGGACGGAGATTCTGAGGTGAAGTTTCTCTAGGAGACAGATCGCACCTGGCATCGATGCTCCGCTTACTTTACCCCATGTGTTGCCCAAAATGCAATTTGCCAGTTATAACTGTCTTGTACAGTGGGAAATTTTAATTATATATGTCTAAATAATTATGAGCTTTAAGGTATTGTTGAAAATACCACTCCAAAGCATATATCAAACCTAATTCTTAATAATGAAGCCATAAATGACATTTCTTTCAAAAAGATTCCAAAGTTTAATACTTTGTTTGCAACTGTCACATGCATTTTAGTATTTTACACCTAATTCAGTAAATGTTTTACCATTTAACTATTTTATTCTGCCAAGTAATTTTTAATGACTTATGACTGATTCTGAATAACTCACAAAAGTACAAATGGAGACACTCTACACACACATTGAGAAAACAGTTGTATAATCAGGTTCCCTTTTTAGTCCACAAGAAGCAGCAATCATTTTCACTTTATAACAATAAAAATATGAATTCTCACAAGTCTTAATTTGAAAATAACTTTCCAAGTCAAAGTGTGTTACTGGTAATTTACAGACCCGTCCCCAAGCATCGTTTCACAGTCTAACCTTGGCCTACACCTGCATCAATAAAGATTTGATGAGTGAAGCAGGGAATGAAGATAACATACAAGACATTGCTTCAAAGTATTCACCATGAATTGCTGTGTGTTACAATGTGGATCAATTTGAATAAATTGTACAAAACACAGGGTCAAAAAGGCCCTGAAATCATGGCTGGGTACATAACATTTTCATTGTTTATCAGTTGAACATAATATTAATCAGAAAATTTTGGTATAAAATATTTTTTTACATTTCCTCTTACTTTCCTATCAATTCTGATTTTCCTTTTTCTTTCATAATATAATGTATATCAATGTATCTATCCCTTTTTCTGTAGAAAAATATATACATTGGTATCTATATATGTCTTATTTGAAATGTTTTGGAAAATATATAAAAAATAAATAATTTTATATGTATACAATAACGTACTGCATGCTTATTGTAAGGTAAGATCTGATAATCAATTTAAATGGATCACTTGAATTAATACTTACACAATCCTATAAGAAATGTATTATTATTTATCTTTTTTTGCATTAAACAATTATACCTTAAAAAGGTTAAATAAATTGCTTCTTTATATCAATAGTGGAATATGGCAGAAAGAAGTATATCTATGAGTTGTCTTGCACTAGAGTTCAGGTGTTAAAATTCTGGACTGTTAGAGAAGTCCATTTGGTGAAAACCATCAGGGACATACCTGTAGTCTACAAAAAAACTGCATGCCACGAGGCTAGGAGCTGTCTATGTCAGGGGCGAATGGGTAGGAAAAAATCTGGTAAGTTTTATGCTGGCTGTGAAGATTCTAGGAAAAGTAAAGGAACAAGTGAGAATGGAGAGCGTTTGGATTTGAGTTCAGGACCGGTTGCTGCTGCGAGGTGATGAGGGATAACACTGTCCTGCTTTCCAGAGCTTTGCGTAGTCAAGCAAGGCAGAGGCAGTCACTAACAAGAGAGCGGAAGTCTCTCAAAGCGTGAGAGTCGTCTTGACATTTTACATCTTGACGCTCTCCAGCTGCAACAAGAGCTATTATTTCCAGTTAACTCTGCAGTTGGCTTTATCAATGTCTGCGATCTCTGCCTGATTAAGTGCAGGGATGATTTTCAC
The DNA here is from genome assembly GCA_004027595.1 of Dinomys branickii. Taxonomy (NCBI): domain Eukaryota; kingdom Metazoa; phylum Chordata; class Mammalia; order Rodentia; family Dinomyidae; genus Dinomys; species Dinomys branickii. Next base: position 78,183 of record PVLD010006632.1, on the reverse strand, counting down.
TCTGTCATTCCTGAGCAGATATTTTACTCTTTTCATTTCACACTCATTTTTTTTTTTTAACTACTTCAGAGCGCACAATTTAGTCATTATTCAAAAGGTGAAGTCTGGATCTGGAAAGTTTAATAGTGAATTTTTGCCCCTGTTATGATCAAACTGAGACATTGTAGAAATATAACTTCCCTTCAGCATTCTCAAGGGGAAAAGTAAGTAAGGCAATTACACTTTCTGACATTTCCATATAAATTACAGCCTGACACCTAGTGTGCTATCCAGGTGCTATTGTTATATTGAATATATTCAACTGTAGGCAAAGTGTTTTAGTATTTCTTAGTATATGCATTGTGATGCAAACAACCTTTGCTCATTAGGCAAGGAAATGAAATGTGTATTTTGTGTATAATTCCCACAAAACAAGTGTACAAGGAGGAGACACAGGTATCAAAGTGGATAGACTCTTGCTTCTAATTTGTTTTCTTGTTTTCTGTGAGAGCATATCACAATGAGGATGGAAAATTCAACTAAAATATTGAATAGTGGCATAGTGAGAATTCAAGAAAAGGCTGGAAGATTTTCACTAATTAAAAAAAGAAAAACATTGTGATTAAAGTGTACTATTGATGGTTCTTCATAAGTTTTATTATATTTAGATAAGATATTTGAGGTTCTAAGCTTCTATGAATTTTATTCTCAAAATCATATAGCTTACACAAATTTTTAAAGTATTAAAAATACTTATGCTGTCCAGCACAAGTCAGATGTTTCTCAGAGAAAGAAATCAGGCATATTAGTCTTTTAATAGGTGAATAAGTTTTCTTTACTATTAAGAAAATTCCTGTCATACTATACAGTTAATGCATTTAATGAAGACGGAATTTTCCTAATTTTGATTTGCATTTAATTTTTTCAAGTTTTAAATATATATTTTACCTAATCATCCTATTTCATTTTTCTCTTCTAGGTCTCTCACAAATTATATATAATTAATAGGTACTTGTAAGTGTTTTTGCTTACACTTGTGAATTTACAACCTGTAATAGTTTCAGTAGGGATTTCTCATTACATTATTTCTAGGCAAAGAAGAAAGCATATTCTTTTCCACATTATTTACCTTTTCTAATATCACCTTAGAAACAAAGTCTGTTTAGTTTTGAAGATACAGTCCACATTTACCCCATGCATATTTTTCTATAATTCCTTAACATGTTAGGATGCAATTCTATTGCAAGAATTTGACATAAATGAATTTAAGTCTTTTCGGGAGTGACTATAGGTACTAACTTCTGACTCCATCTATAAAATATGAAGTAAATAAAAGGAATTTTCAGGGCACTGTTTGTGCTTTCATACATATTCCAAACGACTTTTCATGGAAGTCAGACATTTCCCTTAGAGGGCGTAAGGGCCGTAATAGCAATCTAATAATTCCTCCTTCCCTTTGTTTATTCTGCGATATATTTGTACTTTTTTAGCTCAGCTCACTTTGCCTCTTTTCACAGAAATAGTGAAATTGACTCATCACATTTTTAAAAATCATTACTATTTTAAACAAAATCATGATATTTTCAAATTTTGGTCCTCTTATTTCAAGAAACGTGGAGGAGGAAATAATAATCCTGTGGTGGTTGTGGTAATGTGTGCAGCTCACCCAAAGCTCAGAAGGAGTTACTTTAATCAGTTTGGCACTTCTTCTGAGGAATTTTTAAAACACTTACTTTTTTCTTCGATTTTTTTTCCTATTAAAGTATGAATTTCTAAAGGATTCTGTGTGGAATATATGGCAGAAATTAAAAAGGCTTAACAGGAAAAGTGCTACTTTCTGATTTTCTTGCCTGAAGAACAAGTGACTTCAAAGGATTCCTGCAATTAGGGAAAATAAATGAGCATTTTGCAGCAAGTACTCGCTTATTCCATTTTCCTGGTATTGCGGCGTGCTAAGCTGCACAGTATTGATCATACACATCCGTAACTTTTATTCAAGACTCTTCTCCTTTAGTGAAAGATTAGCTTTTATAATTTTAGTGGCAACATATATTTTTCCTAATCTACCTGTAAATTAAATTAACTGAAGAACGATTGAATTATATTTAATAAGCAATCCCATTTATTCAACTGACCATTGGGTCAAACAGATATTTTTCACATATGCTGCAATTATTTATTGTAAATTTCTTTTATGCATATGCTCCTCCACAGACCTCTGCTGATTTTTATTATTTTACTTAGCTATACCTTATCTGATTAAATATTTATAATACTCTCAAAAGTTTTATCATGAAAAGTAGTAGTTTTAATAATAATCAAAATTATTTAAATGAATGACATTTATTAAGTATTTACAATTTATTATCAGATTTAATGAAAACAGTTTCTAGAAGTTCAATCACACAACTAGATAGTAATTAAATATATACTGAATGACAGAGAATATTTAAAATATAAAACCTCTAAAAAAGTGTTATGCATATGTACCAACTCTTCATGATAAGTATAATCATTATATACTATAAAGACATACTAATTTTAAAATAATTACATTAGTCTGCAGTCATAAAAAAACTCAAAATGGAAAAAGTGTTGTGCATATCTGATCTAACTTTCATGCAATTTTTGGGAGAAAAAATTGTGCCTACCAATACTCTTAAAACAATTAGGCTTTTATGGTCTTGATTATTAGTGATTGGCAAATTAAAATTCTCAGATGCAATAGCTAAATGTAGGACACTTTTGGAAACAAATTTTATCTTTCTTTCTATGGGCTTCCCTGTATTTTTATGTTTATTCATGTAAAATTGGTATAATTTTTCAAAATATTTTAGTCATCTTCAAAATATTAGCCATGGTCAATTTAAAGAGAGTCAGTGTCTATTACTTATCCAGCTTACGGAAAATAGACTAATTTTACCAGCTGATTTTTTCTGAAATGAGGCGACTGATTAAATACAGCTTAAATCAGCTATCTTATTTTATATGTTAATTACTGATTTATTTTAAATTAAATCACAAATTCCATAATGCTTACCTGGTATATTGTCTTTTCTGTTAAAAAAGAGAATCCCTCTTCCGCAGCAAAAAAATTTAAAGGACAGTTGTTTATTATTCTAAGTAAACCCTTTTTCTACTCTAGGGGTTAATGTGTAGTTATATAGCTAGCAGTTCAACCTCTATAATTACTAGAAATCTCTACAACAGTCTTGCCAGAGGGTCTGTACTTGAAGTCTGGAAGGTAATAACAGCAATATTTGAAGGAGAGGATGGGGCCAGTCTGCCAGCATGAAGTAGTTGTTTGTAAAAGAGTTTTAGAAGCTTACTGGTTTTACCACTTAGATGTTCATATCAAAGAACAATAAAACAATAAAAACCGAATCTAGAAATATAAGAGGCCAAATGCAGGTATATTGGCTTGGTAACTGTCTTGGTTACTTTTCCCACATTGCTGAGACAAAATATCCCACACCCAAAATGAAGGAAGGGCAGGTTTATTTAGCTTACAGTTTGTGGAGGTTTCAGTCCATACTTGGCTGGTTCTGAGGCAGAGTGGCACACGGCAGAGGGCAAACTGTTCACTGCAGCAGAGCACAGCAAAAACAACCAGCAAAAGGGAGGAATGGCTACCAGCAGTCTCTTTCCTTCTCTTGCATTGTAAACAGCCTACACCCACCCAGGGGGGGGTGCAGCTCTCATATAATCTCCATGCCCTCCTCTTCCACAGGCTCAGGATGTGTAGGAAGTAAGCACCCTGGCTTCCTGCTGAGTCACTCAGCCAAACCTCTAGACTCCCCAAGTTGACACAATGTATCAACCTTGACAGTAACTTCATCTAAAGATAGAACAGACCCTAAATCTAAGTAGACTACTATGGGAACAAATAACTAAAGTCCACAGGAATAGGATTGTCAAGGAGGAAGAAATTGAATCATGCCAATGGAAACAAGTCAAGTCCAATACCCAAGACAACCTCAGGCACAATAACAACTGTGAATTCCATCAACCTATGTAAATTGAAATATGTAGGCTCTGCGACTCGGACCTCACTCCTGGGACAAAGGCCCACCTGCACCGGAATTCGATTGGCGGGGCGTTTCCGCCTGGTCCCAGGTGTTCGATTCGGACCTCACTCCAGTGACAAAGGCCCACAGATGCCAACATTTAAGCAGTGCTACATTTCATGGCCCATGCCAGCTGGGTGACTCAGACCTTGCTCCAGCAATGGAGGCTGACCGTTGAGGACACATGAGCAGTGACACACTTCTCTGAACCACAGACAAAGACGGACTCGCGCAGACACCTGGGCGGCATGGCATTTCCTGCCCGTGCCCTGACTGTGCGACTGGACTGGGACCTTCACCCAGAGGCAAAGGCGGACTCACCCAGACACCTGGGAGGCACAGCATTTCCTGACCGCGCCCCAACTGTGTGACAGGGACCTTTAACCAGAGACAAAGGCGGACTCGCTCAGACACCTGGGCAGTGGGCATTTCACTGCCTGCCTCCGGCTCTGTGACTAGGACCTTTCTATAGTGACCTGCGACACCACAGGAGCAGCGCAGCCCTTCTCCTCTGGTAAGCTCCACACTTTAGAGTTAGGAAGGAACTCCAACTGGGAGGGCCTGTCCCTGCTGGTGGTTGAGACCTGCAGAATAGAATCAGCCTCAGGCCCTGGGGTCCTCGGGGTTGGGAGGAGAGCCCTGCTACCCCATGACTAGCTACCTGAGGAACCTGAAACAGAAGCTGCTGCCTAACCACCATAGGCTTCAAGACTGAGACCCACACTCTTCCCATCCATACACTGGATACTCAGGTACTAAAGCCCAGCACTCTCCTACTATAGCAGCTGTGGTCTGAGCCGAGCACCCCAGCATTTGCCTGGGGTGCCTGGGCCCAGTGGTCCACAGTCTGCTACCACCCTGGGTTTAGTTTAACATCCAGGTAAACTAGGGTCCCTAGAGTCCTTAGTGAGCTGCCTGGGTAGCCAGTAGCTCAGCACCAGTCATCTGACATTCAAACTGACAAAACGAAGGGGCAAAATGCAGTCTCAGAACACAACTCCATCCAGAACAAATACAGGACACATTGACATAGGAGAACTAGGAAACCACATACCTGAAATTTCTGAAATCATCACATCTGAAATAAAGAAACAACTCCAGCAAGCCATAGAAAAGATTAAATCTGAAATAATATCTCAGGCAAAAAATGAATGAAAATAATAATGGAAGAAATGCTTCACACATACAGAGAAGAAATAGATAAGAGACTAGAAGATCAAAGGCAACAAATAGAAATGTTAAATGAGCAATTCAGCAATAAATTAGAACACATGAAACAATCTCAAAAAGATTTCCAGGAAATGAAAACTGCCACTGAAAGCTTGAAAAACCACTTGAATGAATCTGAAGATAGAATTTCAGATCTTGAAGATAGCCTGATAGCTAATGACCTTGAAAGGAAGGATCTTTTGAAGTCAACAAGGAAACAGGAGAAAACAATCCAAGAGCTGCAAGATGAAGCAAAGAGAAATAATGTGCGAGTAATCAGTGAAACAGCAGGAGGCAACATAAATGACATAAAAAGAATATTTGGAGAAATAATAGCAGAAAATTTCCCAAGAATGCTAAACGAAACTGATGTGCAGGTAAATAAAGCATATAGAACTCCAATGGGCCACAACCCAAATAAAACCACCCGAGGCATATTACAGTCAAGATCCCAGATATGCAGCAAAAGAATACAATATTAAATACTGCTAGACAAAAGAAACAGATCACCTATAAAGGAAAGCCCATCCGAATCATAGCAGACTTCTCAACAGAAACCATTAAATCAATAAGAACTTGGAGCAAGATATTACAGATTCTCAGACAAAAAAGCTTCCAACCCAGACTGATGTATCCTGCAACACTATCCAAATTCAATGGAGAAATAAAATATTTCCATGACAAAGACCAACTGATGAACTTCATGAGTGCCAAACCAACATTACAAAAAGTACTCAAACATATTCTAGACAGAGAAAAAAGTGACCACAATCCCAAGAACAACAGTAGAAAGAAACCCTTAAGCAGAACAAGAAATTAAACAGCAAAAGTAGGAAAGCAACATCAAGTAAATAGCATGGCAAGAATAAGCCAACGTATAACAGTTATAATCATCAATGTAAATGGCCTCAATTTACCAGTCAAAAGAAACAGACTGGCAGAGTGGATTAAGAGACAGAATCCCACAATATGCTGTATACAGTAAACACACTTTACTCAAAAGGAAATCCATAGACTGAAAGTCAAAGGTTGGAAAACAATCCTCCATGCAACAGGTTCCCAGAAAAAATCAGGAGTAGCTGTTATGTTTGCAGACAACGTAAACTTCAAACTGATAACAATCAAAAGAGACAAAGAAGGCCACTATATACTAGTTAGGGAAAAACTGCAAGAGGAATAGATAATAATCCTAAACATGTATGCACCAAATACTGGAGCACCAAACTATGTAAGGCAGATCTTAACGGACATAAAAAACCAAATAAACAATACCACTATTGTAATAGGGTACCTAAATACCCCTTTGACACAAAGAGACAGGTTAACTGGACTAAAACTCAGCAAAGATATAATAGACCTGAACCAAATGTGTGAACAAATGGACTTAGTAGATGTTTACAGAGTGTTCCACCCCAGGGGCTGGGGATATAGCTCACTGGAATAAGCGCTTGCCTAGCAAGCGCAGGGTCATGAGTTCGATCCCCAGTACCGCCAAAAAAAAAAAAACAGAGTGTTCCACCCCCACAACACCAGAATACACATTTTTGTCAGCTGCACATGGGACTTTCTCTAAAATAGACCACATTCTAGCCCATAGAGCATACCTACCTAAATGCAAAAGGATTGAAATTTTCCCATGCATATTATCTGACCACAGTGCAATGAAATTGGAAATTAATGACAAAGGGAATTCCAAAAGCTTTATAAATACTTGGAAATTAGACAACTACCTACTGAATAACCAATAGGTCACAGAGGAAATTAGAGAAGAGATTGGAAATACCTACAAACGAATGAAAATAGAAATACAACTTATAGGAATCTGTGGGACGCAATGAAAGCAGTCCTCAGAGAGAAATTTATAGCAATGAACTCACACATAAAAGAAAACACAAAGAGAACAAATAAATAGCCTAATGTTGCACCTCAAACTTTTAGAAAAAGAAGAACAAGTCTAGCACAAACCCAAAGAAGGGAGGGGATTATAAAGCTTAGGGAAGAAATTAATGCAATTGAGATGAAGAAAACTCTACAAAAAATAAGTGAATCAAAGAGTTGGTTTTTTCAAAGAGCAAATAAAATTGACAAACCTCTAGCCAATCCTATCAAAAAAAGAAAGGAAAGAACTCAAATTCATAAAATAAGGAATGAAAAGGATGAAATCACTACAGATCCTACAGAAATTCAAAAGATCATTAATACCTACTTTGAGAATCTTTACTCCAATAGGATAGAAAATGCACAAGAAATTGACAGATTCCTAGAAAAGTACGAATTACCAAATTTGAACCAGGAAGATATAAAAACCCTGAACAACCCAATATCAATTAATGAGATTCAAAATGTCATTAAAAACTTACCAACAAAGAAAAGCCCAGGCCCTGATGGATTCACAACAGAATATTATAAAACATTCAGCGAAGATTTAATTCCAACACTCCTCAAACGCTTCAGTGAAATTGAAAAGGAAACAATTCTCTCTCATTTCTGGAGGAAAGTATCATACTAATAACAAAGCCAGAGAAGGACCCAACCAAGAAAGAGAACTATAGGCCAATCTCCCTCATGAACACAGATGCAAAGATACTCAATAAAATACTAGCAAATAGAATGCAGCGAATCATAAGGAAAATTATACACCATGACCAGGGTGGATTTATTCCAGGAATGCAGGGATGGCTCAATATTCACAAATCAATTAATGTAATACACCATATCAATAAAGCCAAAGACAAAAACCACATGATCATCTCAATAGATGCATAAAAAGCTTTCAATAAAGTCCAACATACATTCATGTTAAAAACCCTAGAAAAAATAGGAATAGATGGCCTCTACCTCAATTTAATCAAAGCCAACTATGACAAACCAACAGCCAACATCATACTTAATGGGCAAAAACTGAAAGCTTTAACTTTAAAGATAGGAACAAGACAAGGATGTCCACTGTCACCACTACTATTCAGCATAGTTCTAGAAGTATTAGCCACAGCAATTAGACAAGAAAGAGAAATAAAAGGGATACAGATAGGAAAGGAAGAAGTAAAACTATCGCTCTTTGCAAATGACATGATACTTTACATGGAAGACACCAAAAACTCCACAAGAAGACTCCTTCAGTTAATTGACAAATTCAGCAGAGTAGCTGGATACAAAGTCAACACCCAAAAATAAATAGCATTCCTATACATGAAAACAAACAGACTGAGAGAGAAATTAAGGAAACCATACCTTTTACAACAGCATCCAAGAAAATGAAATACTTAGGAATCAATCTAACAAAAGAGGTAAAAGGTCTATTCAGTGAAAACTGCAGTACTCTGAAAAAAGAGATTGAAGAGCATTTCAATGAATGGAAAAACATTCCCTGCTCATTGTTAGGAAGAACCAACTTTGTGAAAATGACCATACTACCAAAGTTGTTGTACAGATTCAATGCAATTCCCATTAAACTACCATCAACGTACCTCACAGATCTAGAGAAAACATGCCTTAAGTTCATCTGGAACCAGAAGAGACCCAGAATAGCAAAAGCAATTCTGGGCCACAAGGTCAAGTCAGGTGGAGTCACAATCCCTGACCTGAAATTATACTACAAAGCTACTGTAATAAAATCAACCTGGTACTGCTCAAAAACAGACCTGAGGATCAATGGAACAGACTGGAAGATACAACCACAACCACAACCACAAAAACCCTCAGCCACCTAATATTTGACAAAGGGGCCAAACAAGCTCACTGGAAGAAAGATAACCTCTTCAATAAATGGTGCTGAAAATATTGGCTTGCCACTTGCCAAAGACTGAAAATAGACCCAAGTCTATCACCATGCACCAAACTCAAGTCAAAGTGGATCACAGATCTCAATATTAAAACAGAAACACTGAATCTATTAAAAGAAAAGGTAGGTAAAAATCTTGAAGACGTAGGAGTTGGCAGAGAGTTCATGAACAAAAATCAAACTGCAAGGGAAACACTTCAAAGAATCAACAATTGTGACAATATATTGCTGAAAAGTTTTTGCACATCTAAAGAAATCACCAGCAGAGTAAAAAGAAAACCTACAGATTGGGAAAAAATCCTAATTGGCTGTCCCTCGGACAAAGGCCCTCTATCTAGAATGTACAAAGAATTAAAAAACATGAACCTGTCCAAATTCAAAGACCCAATCCAGAAATGAGCATCTGAGATGAATACACACTTCTCAGGTAAAGAAATACAAATGGCAAATAAATTTTTGAGAAAATGTTCTACATCTTTAGTTATTTGAGAAATGCAAATGAAAACAACATTGAGATTTCATCTCACCCCAGTAAGATTGGCCAGCATCAAGAAATCGTCCAATAATAAATGCAGGCGAGGCTGTGGAGAAATAGGAACTCTGCTGCACTGCTGGTGGGAATGCAGACTGGTGAAACCACTGTGGAGATCAGTTTGGAGATTCCTCAGCAAACTAGGTCTGGAGGTCCCACTCAACCCAGCTATCCCACTTCTGGGCATTTTCCCAGAAGATCTGAAAACAGCATATCACTGTGATATATGTCCCCCCATGTTTACAGCAGCACAATTTGTAGTAGCTAAATTGTAGAAACAACCCAAATGTCCATGCACAGAGGACTGGACTAAAAAACTGTGGCATTTTTAAACAATGGAATATTATTCAACTGTAAAGAAAGACAATCTAGGGGCTTTTATAGGCATATGGTCAAGATTAGAGACCGTAGTCATAAGTGAGGTAAACCAGACATGCATGTTGAAACAGCACATAGGATCATTAGTGTAGGAACCTGGAGGTGAGAATATAGATCGGGAGGTATGCAGGGAGACTGCTCAAGGGTAGGAAGCATTCAGGATGAAGGGAAGGAGAGAAGGAAGAGGGGGACAGCTGTGTAGGTATGTATGTATGTGCGGGATGGCTGACATGGTTGCACTATTGTCTCATGTCATATTGATGTGGGAAACAATCAGTGATTAGTTGTTTGATCAATCTTGTATGTCTATTTGTATTGTCCTGAGTATACACTTTGAAGCTACCGACGTGTAATACAACAACCATTGTTGATCCCCTGCCACCTTATCTGTAGTTCGGTTTTTGTACTGTTCTTGTGCTACTGTATGTATGTTTGTTAGTGTTTTTGTTCTTTTACTTTTAAAATAAAAAAAAAAGAAATATGTAGCAGTTGCAAGAAACAAAGGATTTCCATGCATGAAAAATTGTCCAAATTCATTCAGACAAGAGGTAGTTTTTCAGTCACACTGATCTTGATTCCTGTCAATGCAATGGTTTTGCTCTCTAACCTTACTGTTTCCTTAAATTGATTTTAAGAGTTAATTAACAGTTAATTAATAGAATCAACAGCATAATGTCAATACATTTTCCTTCTCTTATGATTTTATCATTAAACTCTAATCTGCTCTATCTTTACTGGATAAAGCCCTACTGTTAGTATGTAGATTTAGTAAGTTTAAATCAGTTGATTACTTTCAGATTTATTATTCGTATCTACAGAGAAAATAATAACCTAGGAATAACACTACTTAATGCTAATTCATTCTTAGGAATTTGACAATGGTGATTGTCTTTTTAACTTTTGTTACTTTTAGTAGTACATGTTTGAGGTGCAAAATGATTACATGCATCATAGGAAGTCGATAAGTGTAAATAACATATCTTAATCCCTTTTTTATTTCCTTCCTGTCCTTTCTCCTCCATTTTTGTCCATTTCTTAGACCACTTCTTTTTTTGTTGTGGTGTTTTGTATGCGTTTGTAGTATATCAAGATCATTTTCTTGTGGGGGATTCGATACATACGCACAACACATCTAGATACTTACTTTTAATTGCATTACCCTCTTCCTCTCCCATTCACTGGTTCCCTTCCCATACCCAAAAGATTGTCTTCTTGTTTGCTGTTATCTGCCTTCTAGTTTGATCTTCATTTCTATTTTAGTTTTATCATGTAAGAGGGGCCATATGATATTAAAACTTGTGTGTCAGATTTCACTTAAAATTATACTCTCCAGATGAATTCATTTTTCTATGAGTGACTCAGGCATATACTTTGTGGTAAAGTAATACTCTGTGGTAAATGAATGTCACATTTTCTTTATCCATTCATTGCTTGGTGTACATATGGATTGCTTCAAAGATTTAGCTATTGTGAAATGTTCTGCTATAAACGTGCGTATGCATGGGTTTTTGTAGTATTAACTGTTTCAGGAAGATGCTTAGAATGGTAATAGCTAGACTGAATGGAATTTTAAGCTTCAGTTATTAGAGGACTCTCCATACTGATTGCCATAATGGTTTGTGCCAGTTTATATTCCCATCTACAATGGAGAAGGGTTCCCTTTTTCCCCTGGTAGCCTTGCCAGCATTTGTTATTACTTCAACTGTTTCTGAAATAACATAGAATCAGTGATATTTTAATTTGTATTCCTCTAGTAATAATATTGAACATTTTTTCATACATTTATTGGCCATTTATATTTCTTCTGAGAAATATGTATTTATTTCATTTGTCCTTTAAAATCTGTCTATCAGTTTTGAAAGTATCACCAGTCAGAATATGTTGGTTCTGTCTTTCAATTTTATGATGTCCTCTTTGATCTCCTTTTACAGAGTGCTATAGTTTATGTTGTCAGAGTCTTTCACTTCCTTTGTGAGGTTAATCCTGAAGTGATCAACTTTTTAATGCTATTCTGAATACTGTCCTTTCACTAATTTTTTTCTTGAGTTTATTGTTCGTGTACAGGAACACTATTGACATTTGTATGTTGATTTTGTATTCCATGCTTTTGCATCATTTCTATGATTTCTTTTGCCACTAATTTCTAGTTTCATTGGACTATAATCTGAGGATGGATGGGTATTTTCAATTATTTTGCATTTACTTAAGCTTGCTTTATGCATGAACATATGGCACACTTTCAAGAACATCCCATGTGTTGCTAAGAATGTGTGTTCTGTTGTTGTTGGGGAAAATACTCTGTAGACTCCACCAAGTGCATTTGTTCAAAGTTTTGGTTTAATTCTGGTATTTTTTGGTGATTTTTTTGCTTAGTTGATCTATTTGTGACAGTGGTGCACTGGATTGCTCCATTCTAATTGTGTTGATACTTATCTGATTTTTATGTGTAGTAGTGTTTGTTTTATGAAGACAGGTATGCAGTGTTTTTACGTTTATACTGATTATCACTTCCTGTTGAGTTGTTTCCTTAAGGAATATGTAGTGACCTTTGTTGCATCTTGCCTTCAGTTTCTGAAATCTATACTCTCTGATATGAGGAGCTGTTTCTGCTTTTTTCTGGCTTACTGTTCCAGGTCAATCTTTGACTCTTAGTCTGTGAATATCTTTTTTAATTAAATGTGTTTCTTATGTATGGATATCATTGAATTTTGCTTCTTGATATATTTTGCCAATTTGTGTCTTTTTTTTTTTGGAGAATTGAAAGTCAAATTGAAAGCTATTACTAAAATTATTAACTTATCCTTATGTTTGTATTATTTTCTTAATGCTGATTTCTTTTTCTTTTTTTCTTTTTCTGCTTTCTGCTTTACTGATCATCCTGCTTGATGTATTTGTGGTGTTAGAACATATATTTTTTTGGCATTGTTCATTTCATTGTCTGTTTCTAGGATATCCATGAGAATTTTTGTAGCTCTGGCTTGGAGTTCATGAATTTCTGAGATGCACTTTGTCGTGGAAATTCCTCATTTCACCACCAATTTTCAAGGAAACTTTTGCAGGATATATAAATCTAGCTTCAAAGTTGTTATCTTTTAGGGCTTGAAACATTTCATTCCAAGCTCTGCTACCTTCAAGCTTTCTGTTGAGATGTTTGTTCTAATTCTAATGAATTTTATCTTTGTAAATGATTCATTACTTTTCTCTAACAGATTTTTAAGATTCTCTCACTATGCTGGACTTGCAGCATTTTAACTGCAATGTGACACGAAAAGATTCTCTTTCGATCATGTCTATTATTTGGGATTCTATATGCCACACATATCTGTGTTTATTTCTTTTCTTATCCTTGGAATGTTTTCTGCTATTATTTCTGTAAACAGGCTTTATATACCACTTGTTCTGTGTTGTCATTTTCCACTTAAAACAGGTAATCTTTGCTTAGTCTTCACCGAGTTGTCTAACAGCTGTGAACCTATTTTTCATGTTCTTTATATTTTTAAAAGGTATTTATGGGTAATTTGTCATTGCAAAAGCATCTGTATCTTCCAATGCTAATATCCTGCTCTCCTACTGTTCACTTCTGCTGTTCATACTTTCAGTGATTTTCAAATCTCCTCTGTGTATGTTTATAAACTTTTCATGGATTCTTTGTTTTTCACTAAACTAGTCATTAATGTTTTGTGTCTTTTTTAATCTCAGCTAGTTTTTTATTAGTGTCAATTGTGTGTTTCTTGATTGTTTATTAGTTCAGTGATTGTCTTGGTTACTTTTCTCTCATTGCTGACACAAAATATCCAATGCGCAAAATGAAGGAAGGAAAGGTTTATTTAGCTTACACTCTGTGGAGGTTTCAGTCCATACTGGGCTGGCTCAGAGGCACAGTGGCACATGGCAGAGGGCAAACGTTCATAGCAGCAGAACACAGCAAAAACAACCAGCCAAAGGGAGGAATGACAGTAAGCAGCCTCTTTACTTCCTTTACCTTGTAAACAGGCTCCCCCCCCACACCCAGGGGGCGTGTAGCACTCACAGAACCTCCATGCCTTCCTCTTCCACAGGCTCAGGATGTATACAAAGTAAGCACCCTGGCTTGCTGCTGAGTAATTCAGCCAAACCTCTAGACTCCCCAAGTGGATACAATGTATCAACCATAACAAAGGCCTATTTAGATATATCATCTATGATCCCACTCAGACCTTCTTGATCTGATTTAGTCTCTGCTGTTAGCCTTTCAAATGACTTGGTGTGTAACTTTTGCTTTCCTCACCTTTGATTCCCCCGGATTCACTTAGGAGCAGTTAGGAATTTGGTAAGACATTTTGTTGCCTTGCATTCCTCCTATGTTTGAAAGTGAGTTTTTTGCTTATGTTTGTGGAAGACTTTGTTCTAGTGTGGACATCTCTTTAGTTAGTCTGCTTTGTGTTGGTGCACTCGGCATGGGAAACTATTGTTAGTTGCCTGTGTCCCAAGATCTGACCAATTCTGTTAATAGGATTGGATCAAAGAAGTAGAAAAAAAAAGAAAACCCAGGAAAATAGAAGAAGAAAGAAGGGCGAGAAAAAAACACTATGGAAAATAAAAATGAGAAAAACTAAAAGGGAAACTCAAAAGTGTGGAGAAAGGAAATGAGGGTAAAAAGAAAAAAACAGAAAAGGAAGAATAAGAAGGAGAAATCATTTTCTAAATCCCAGCAAATTAACGAAGAAGAGGGAAAGAGAAAAAGGAAAATGAGCCCATAAAGCAGAAAAAAATTGCCTGTTTGGAAAGAGTGGTTTCTTTTTAGAATCTGCAGTTTGGGTACAGGTATTCGTAGTTTTTCCCAGCTTTGAGGCTTGAGGGTTGTGAAGTGCGCCCCCATTCCAGATGCCCCTCTATTTATCTCAGGCTGTGGCAACGTCCTTGCTCAGCTATGTCCCTGCTCACTTCATTACGGCCTACATAACGGAGAGGGTCAGAACCAAGGTCCCTAACGGACATAGGCAGCAGGGCAAGGACTTAAGTCCTCATTGCAGTCACTTTCAGACCCAGAGCAACTCAAGCTTGTCCTGGCCTCCCACCATGGTTAGACCTCTGTGCTTCTACACCCCAACTCGGACCTCTCAAGGGATCCCTTTTTAGCCTGTTCCGTATCTGTAGCTGTCTCCCAAGGCTGTCTCTCACCTAGTCCCTTGGGAGGGTAATACTGGGAACCTGAGTATTAAGCGTCCCCTAGCTGTTCTGAGTCCCATGTTTAAACAATCAACCCCTTCACAGAATGACACCTGACCGAGCACTCTGTGGCACTAAGATACTCTTTCAGCAACAGTCTGCCTTGTGAAAGGAGTCTGCTCAGAGAAAAATGCTGCAATGTTAATATAGGCCATAAACCTTTGTTCCCCTGGGAGGCCAAAGTGCCCCCCAAAGCCCACCTCTGCCATGTCTCTGATCACCCAGCGCTCACCCTGCTTCTGTAGACCAGGGTGCCCTCTCTGTAAAACAAGTCATTAAACATTTTAAATCTCCTAGTTACAGAATGGTTGTACAGATGGATTTCCTTTCTTCATTCATGTTATAGTCAAAGGCTACCAAATTATTTTGTATTAGGTCATTCAATTGAAAAAGTAATCTACTTGTCAATCCTATTTCATAGCCAATTCAATTCAATTTTAGCTGACATTTGGAGAACACAGTATATCTACATGCTTTGTATTAATCCTTAAAGCATAAAAATAAATCATATACGGTCTTAGACTCAAAATTTTTACTTTACTTTAGACCAAAAGTATAGGACTAGAATACGAAATTCCATGAAAAGAAAATAACAAAGATGGTAAGAGTAGTCATATGTCTTGGTTACTTTTCTCTCGTTGCTGAGACAAAATACCAACACCCAAAATGAAGGAAGGAAAGGTTTATTTAGCTTACAGTTTGTGGAGGTTTCAGTCCATACTTAGCTGGTTCAGAGGCAGAGTGGCACATGGCAGAGGGCAAACTGTTCAAGGCACCAAACAACCAGCAAATGTGTGGAATTGCAGGCAAACAGCCTCTTTCTCTCCTTTACCTTGTAAACAGCCTGCCCCCACCCAGGGGGTGTGTAGCTCTCACACAGTCTCCATGCCCTCCTCTTCCACAGGCTCAGGATGTATACAAAGTAACCACCCTGGCTTCCTGCTGAATCACTCAGGTAAACCTCCAGACTCCCCAAGTTGACACAATGTATCAACCATAACATCATACTAAAACAGAAAAAATATATTTTATACCAAAATTAGTATAAAGAGACCAAGGAGATCATTATATAATAATAAAAGAGTCTCATAATCAAGAAGACATAATAATTAAACATTTTATTCATCCAATACCAAATTTATGAAAGCAGAAGTTAGTAAACAAGGAGAAATAAAAGTTAAAAATATATGTGCACCCTGAATCAGAATATCCAAGTATATAAAACAAATATTACTAGACATAAGGGAAAGACAGAAATATAATATTTCCAAAATAATTGTTGGAAATATTCACGACTCACACTGAGAAATAAATAAGTCAACCAGACAGAAAAGAAATAAGGAAACAGCAGAGTCAAATTGTACCTTTGACCAAACAGACCTAACAAACATGAACAGAAGTTTCCCTTTCACTGCTGGAGGACAGTGTTGTTCTCAACAGCACGTGGAGTGCTATCCCATACAAATAATGTGGTGGTATAAACAAAAATGTTTAAAATGACATTATATTGTGTATGTCTTCTGACAACATGTAAGAAAGCCAGGAATAAATAATGAGGAAAAAGCTCTAGAAACTAAACAAAAACATAGAAATATATAAAATGTACTCTTGAATGACCCCTGATGAAGAAAATAAATCAAGAAGAAATTTTTACATTTTTAAAACAAATGAAAATGAAAACACAATGTGCTCTAACACAGGGGAGATGCCCAAATCCAAAGTAAAAGGTATTTTTGTAAGAAACATGGCTAGTAAAAAAAACCATGTATATGTATAAGATTTGAAACTATCACTGTACTTCAAGGAGCTGGAAAGGCAAGAGCAAACCTAAGCCTAAGTTAAAAAAAGAAAGAAAAGGTAATGTACATTTCAGAAGAAATACATGAAGACTCACAACAACAACAATGAAAGACCAACAAAACAAATAGCTGCTATTTAAAACACAAGCAAAATAAATCTGAGGAGATCAGTAAGATGTGATGAGACTAAGTCAGTAACAAAAATGCTCCAATCATGTAAACCAAGACTACATGGCTTCACTGCTGTGTTTTTTCAAACATTTAAAAGAGAATTAATACCAATTCATCTCAAATCATTCAAAAACTGGAGAGCAAGAAATTCTTTCAAACAAAATGGAAATAGGTCAAAATAAACAGCAGGTAATAAGAAATAGCTAATTCTTTTGCAAAAGGGAAGTGGATCACTAGATGGAGGGAGGGAGAGTGGAAGGAGAGAAGGGGAAGGAGATAAAAATGAATTAAGATGTGTTAGGTATGTGCACCAGGTCCCCATGAGGAATGTAATCATGTAATATTAACATGTATTACCACAATTGAAAAATAAAGAAATTTGTCCAAACACGTTCTATGAGGTAAATATTACCCTGACATCTTCAGAAGCTGACAAAGACACCACCAGAAAGAAAGGCATATATCACTATGCTTGGTGCACGTGGATGCAAATTATCCTTGACAGAAAGATAGGAAATCAAATTCAATAGTATTTTAATGAGATTATACGTCAAGATCAAGTGATTTCTATCTCAAGAATACAAGAATGTCTCAACCTATGAAAATAAATAAACTTGATAGGAAATTTCAACAAAATGAAAGATAAAATTAATTAGAACCATCTACATAGATGACAAAACATTCAAAATTAATCATAAAGGAAATATACTCCAATATGATAAAGTTCTTATAAAACAAGCCAACAACAAACATAGCTTTGAAACAAGAAAAGCTGAACACTTTCTTTACAGGATCTGGAACAACATACGGATGCCTCCTGTTACCAATTCCATTCAACATACCATTAGAAATCCTGACCCCATCAGTCAGGAAAGAGAAAGAAATAAAGCACTTCTGAACTAGAAAGGAGAAAGACAAAGTTCAATGCTGATAATATGATATTGTACATAAAATACTCTAGGTATTACACTTAAAAGACGATTACACTAATATATGAGTTTAGCAAAATTGAAAAGTACAAAATTAATGTGTAAATTCATAGTGTTGTTATATGCCAAGAAAACAGAAATAAAGAAGGCATTCTCTTTTAACTAAAAATATACTCAGTAATGAATTCAACCAGAGATGTGAATGATCTGAGCCTAAATTAGTACAAAAAGGGAAAATAAAGATCAGAGAAGAAGTACAGTGAGCGCTGTGAGACAGTAATGAAACAAAGTGAAGATGACAAAAAATGGACATCCCGTATTTAATGACAGGAGCAATCAATTTTATGAAAGGATAGTTATTACCTAAAGTGGTGTGCAAATTCATTTCCACCCTTATCAAAACACTAATGATATTCTTCATAGAACTAGAAAAAGCAATCCTAAAATTCGTATGGAATGACCAAAAAAAACTCAAGTTAGAGAAGCCACCTTGAGCAAAAAAAAAAAAAAGCAAATCGGGAAGCATTACACCCCTGAACTCAAAATGTACAGCAGAGCTGTGGTAATAAAAACAAAATGGCATCTGCATAAAAGCAGACACATAGTCCAATGCAACTGAATTATCAGCGTAACCCAGATTATCTACAATCACCTGATTTTCAAAAAAGGGCTAAGAACTCAAAGTGGGGAAAGCATAATCTAAATAGTGCAGGAAAAAATACATATTGACATGCTGCAGGATGTAAGTAGATGCCTCTCTCTCATAGTACATGCAAACAACAAAAAATGAATCAAACATTCAAAGGAAAGATCTGATACCATGACATTGCAAAAAGAACACTTAGGTGGAAATGCTTTCTTTTGTTTGTTTGTTTGGTTTTTTAAATTTTTCTTTTTTTGGTCTTTTTTCAGACAGGGCCTCACTATGCAGTTCACGCTGGCTTTGAGCTCACTTTGTAGCCCAGGCTGGTCTCAAACTCACAAGGATCCTTCTGCCTCAGCCTCCTGAGTGGAGAAACACTTTCTTTCAAAGGAATCGGCAAGGGTTTTTTTTTTTTTTTTTTTTTTTTAACAAGACCCAAGAAACAGGGCTGGAGGTACAGCTCAGTGGGCTAAGTGCTTGCCGCTAAGCACTAAGGCCCTGAGTTCGATCCCCGGTCCCGGAAAAAAAAAAAAAAAAAAGACCCAAGAAACAAAGGAAATAAAAGCAGGAATAGCCAAATAGAATTGCATCAAAGCAGGAAACTCCTGTAAGCCAAAGAAAACAATCAATAGAGTGAAAAGACAGCATACACAGTTGTAGAAAACATTTACAAACTATGTTTCTGACAATGAGTTAAGACCCACATGGTATACTTAACATCAAAACTTCAATAGCAAAAAATCCCTTCATTTTAAAGCGGATACTATACTTACATAGTTAATTCTCAAGAGAAGACATAAAATGGTCAATAAATACATGAAGAAATGTTTAACATTAATAACATCAAGAAATTCACTTCAAAACTACCAAGAGATATCACCTCATTACAACAAGTATATTTATTTTCTAAAAGACAAAAAATAACAAAAGTTGGCAATAATGTGGAGAAAAGGCAATCCTTTAACATGGTTTGTGGGAATGTCAGTTCATACAGTCACTATCAAAAATAATATGGCAATTTCTCAAAACATTAACAACTGCTATGTAACCATAGATACTAGATGCATGTCCAAAGGACATGAAGTAACACTGTCACAAAAGCATCTCACTCCCTTGTCTGTTACAGCATTATTTAAAAAACCCAAGAAATGGAAGCAACCAACATGGCATTAGCTGATGAATGTTAAAGAACATCTGGTACATATGCACCATGGAATGCCGTTCAGCCTTAAAATACAGCCTAATCTTCAAAGTAGAACAGCAGTTTCCAGTGACTGGATAGTATGGGAGGAAGAAAGCGACAGAAAGAGATACTAAGTTATAGTTACATAGGAATAAGTTATGATGTCATATTACACAGCAGCGTAAAGAACAATATACTACATTTAAAAAAAATATGATTACTCTGAACATTTTCACTATAATGAAATATTTGAAGAGATACAGCAATTTACCCTGACCTAAACATTTCCCAATACTTTGTACATATATTGAAACATTGCATGATAAATCCTAATTATGCACACCTTCTATTTTTTATGTGTCAGTAAAAATGAATTTAGAGTTTAAAATGTAGTCAGCCCAAAAGCTCCAAGTTGAGGTTTGTCTGGAATATTTGAGTAATTACAAAAGAAAACAATCGATATGGAACAGTTGTATGAAGGAAAGGGATCATGGTGGGAGAGGCACGATTGAAACTGAGAAAAAGACAATGTGAGGCTTGTAGGCAAACTTGCAATCAGAGTATTTTACTCAAAGAGCACGTTAGAGCTTTTGTTACATGTTAAGGAAAAGGACATATTTGCTTATTAGTCCGACTAATGTCCTGGGATTACATTGTGTGTAGGACAGACCCAAAATCACAGAGGAAAAAAAGGAGGCCATTAGAAGATCCAGGCAAAAGGCCATAATGTCATGAGGCAGGGTAGTAGCAGGGCAGAGGCGAAGCTGTTAAATTCAAAATTTATTTGAAAGGGAAGCCAGAAGGAAAATTAGATCTACTTGTTTTGAGAGGAAAGGAGAAAAATAAAGGGTAGCTCTAAGTTTTAGAAGCAGAAATTGAAAAGATCAAGTCACCTCTGAGGGAGACAAGAAGGTACTGCATGCGGTTATGGCCTTCTTGTTTTTTCTGTTTTCCTTTTTTTGAATGAGGGAGTAAAGATCAGGGGACCAGTTTTTAGCATGAGCAGAAATATTAGGTAAACTCATGTGAATATACAGTTGGAAACAGGAGCCTTCAACGGAGACCTGCATTTTTTGAATCATGACACAGATTTATTCACATTATTTGAAACAAACAGTAATTAAAGCCAGAAGTAATGGTACCCACCTGTAATCTCAGCACTCTGGGAGGCTGAGGCAGGGGAGCTGTTAGTTTGAACCCAATCTGGACAACATAGTGACTTAGTGAATCCCTGTCTCAAGAATAAAAATAAAAAGTGCTGCAGATACAGTTCAGTGCAGTGGCCTTGAATTCAATCCCAAGTACCACAAAATAAACAAGTAATTATTAAAAACCCTATAAGGTTTCCCAAAATGAGACTGGTTTCAGAAAAGTGGAATCAGGCTAAAGCCCGAGCAACAGCAACAACGAATATGAAAACCAAACAAGAGCAATAACAACAGAGAGGAGCATGGCATTTTAAAGGAGATGGTGTCTCAGAGGGAAAAGCGTTATCTACACTGTCACCTACAACCACTGAGCGCTAGACGCACAGTTAGTGACTCATTGCTAATTAGTGACACTGAAACAGCAATTTCTGTCCAGGAATCAGAGTGGAAGACTTAATGGCATGGATCAAGAGAGAACTGGGTAAAGTAAAAGGAAATCTGCAAATATAAACTTATCTTTTAAACTGCTTCATTGTAATGTGAACCAAAGACGTGAGTGGTAATTGAAGAAGTAGAGTCAAGATCAGTTTGTTTTGAAGTGAAAGGAACATAGGATTTTGTGTGGTGAAGGAAATCCCTGAGAAAATTTAAAAAATAAGGATACAATGAAATGCAAAGGCCTTGAGGAGGCGATAGGCAGGGGGAAGATTTTAAGTATAAATGCTGGCATCCAGTAGAAAGATGAAAAGGTGATCTGTACCTAGAGCTAAACAAGTAGACCACAGGAGCGAACTAGTGTTATTACTGGAGGAATCAGGGAACGTTCTCTCCTCACATTTCAACTTTCTGAAGTAGCACTAAACGTAAAAAGGAACGTGTTATGTATAGCAGGGGCAGCGGTGAAGGATGCACGGGGAAGAATGCGCCAGGAAGTGGCACAGAGACTATTGCATGAAAACAGGACAATGTTACATGATTTTAAGCCTCAGAATTCAAATGCTTCAGTTTTAGGATCAGGCATCCGAAGTTGAAAAAGTTATTGTTGCTTACTGTCCCATAGGTGCACTAAGGCACAAGCAGGCAAGAGAGAGGAAGCCCCAGCATTTCATTTTATCAGGGGCGGGACTTTATCAAGGGAGGGAGATGAGAATGAGAAAGACAAGGAGGGTGGGGTGTAAAGAAAAAGCGTTACAGTGATTGATCATGGAATTAAAGCTGGCTAAGGAGAGAAGAAAGGACATCAATGAGTTGAGCGGCAGCAAGAAGCTGATAGAGCACACAAATGTCAGCCTGACAGAGGAAACTCTGAAATCCGAGAATGTGATGATTATGGAGAAAGAACCTCACTGAAAGAAGTTGGTAGAGGGTTGACTTTTTTACAGTGACAAGGATAAGACAGTGGCAGTGAGAAGTGGAATTAGGGAGCAGGCACATTTGGAGGTGAATTCAGTAAACCTGAAGTTTTGAAGATCCATCTAAGTTTATGGCAATCATTGAGATTTTTAGGGAAGCAGGTAGGGAAGGTGACCATTTAAGTTTTTAATGAGTAACTTGTCTAACAGAGCAAGATACACTCCTTTACATGGAATTCCTGTAGGGATGGAAAATTACAAAAGAATATATTAATAACAACTTCATGTATAGAGAGTGACCTTATAATTTCAAAGTATGCAATCCCTCTCTAGCTACATTTCTTGAAGTGTCTCGGAGTTACTTTCAAGTATGCTTTCCTGAACTTGCAGCCCTTTTATTGTTCAGATACTTTCCACTTCACTTAGTAGCTTACTATGAATGACTTTGCCTTTCTAACCTATTTAGTGAAAAACTGATGCTGTTTATCCATTTCCGTCCTTGGGCGCTTTGTTGCTTACTTCCATAACTGCTTTTTGCTTGCCTCACTTCTCTGATGCTGTCAGCAAGAAAGCAAGCCTGAAGTGGACAACACACGGAGTTCACATTTACACACCCATGTGTAAGTCCTGGCATATTTCCAGCCTCCTACCCTCTTGTTGCAGTTCACAGTAATACAGTCTTACTGTAAATGAAGAAAGTAAATTTTCCAGTCTAATTTATAGAGTACACAGGGTTAGAAATAAGGAACACTATGCAATTAAAAAGAGAAAAAATCTTAGATAATTCAATAGCTGCCACAGAAGGCAGAGACTCACATTTAATCACATATAACTCTATTTCCTTTCAAAACAAGTCCCTGCCATAGACAGCACTTCTCCACTGGGAAATAAGCCCTTCTTTCAGAAGCAAAACAAACATGTGATATGTGGTTGACAAGATGCATAACACTCTATAGCTATTTACTGCCAAGTGCTTCATGTAAGGCCCCGTAACATAATCACAGCTCAAGATTCTGGGTACTGTACCACTAAGGAGGACACTGGAGGGCTTCCTAAAAATACAGAAATGGGATACTGAATACATGCAGCCAATTTCTACTCCTGGCAATTTCCCAATTACCTGGCTTGATCATTTGTATTCTACAATATCAAGCAAATTCTTAGTAGTTTCTAATAAAATTCTCAGCTCAAATCAACGAAATATATCTTTAAATACTTGGCTGTTTCATTTCTTAATTTTTGCACTCTTTATAGCTATAGTTCTAAACTTGTCTGTCAAGAAATTAATATTGCATTCTTTTTATGTCTTTTGCCCTCATTTTCCTCTGCTTTGTTTTAAATCACTGTGGACAGAGCACTTTAGCTGCCTTTGTTCTTGACTTTTACTGATCAGCCAAAATTGAACATTTTAAATGCCTTTTGTATCTGTGATTTTTGAAAATTTTGTTCTAACAACAAAAGCATGGCTCATTTTATGTTTTGCAATTTAATTGTTTTCCTTTTCTAAGAAAGTGACTCATAATTGCAGGAAGAACTTCACTTCTACGGTTTTAAGGAGATTCTTTGCAATAATATGTGGTTTTGCTTGATTTATTCTCTTAGCAAGTATGGGTAGAATTCAGAAGAAATGCCAAAATGACAGAGTAAATATCTTTTTTGTTCTGATAGAGAAGACTCTTCCATGTTTAAAAGAAAGGAACTCAGTAAAATTACAAAAACATTCCCATGGACGTGTACATTCATATGCTATACGCACAGATTTCCTGTGTAATGAGTAAAAATAAATGGTCCCAGTTTGATCTATTTTTCTCTCTCTAGTAAAAATACATTTTAAAAGATCAATTTTTTATATTTCCTATTTAATTTTTGCTTATTATAAAACAGAATTTACTCACCCATGTAGCTAGAGAGGGCAGAGAACTAAACAAGAGACTTTCAAAACACCAGTTGATAAAAATATCTGCTTGGGATCATGACTCACTGGTATCAAATCCTCCAAATTCCTGAAGGAGTAGAGGATTGTCCTATGGGCATGTAGCCCTGCTACATCCCTTCACACTGATGGAGAAATTAAAAGCTGCTCAATTTCTTTGTTTTTTAATGCAAAATTTTAGAATTTATTTCCACATAACCTTTTCTAAAAATACAAGTCTTAACATAGAATATATGATTGTGATGAAAGTAAACCAGTTTTAATGTCATCTTCATGAATTATGGTAAAGTATGGCTTTTGTAAATGAGAATATGCATAATAAAGTCTCATAACATTAGAAAATATTTTTAGTTTTGTGTTTCAGATGGTAAAGGTTCTTAAACTGGCATTTTCTATTCTAAGTATGACTTTGGCTGACTCTAACTAGAACAGAAGCTAGATTTCTTAATCTTTCCACTTTCCTACAATGACTATCAATAATGTTCCAAATTTATGCTCTTTTCTTTATAAACATATTTTGAATAAGTGAGGAAGAGAATAATATTTTTCACTTACTAGACAGGAAGGCATTATTTGTGAATTTCTTATGCTACGATATGCATTTAAAATGGAATGATGTCTACAATTCTACATAACTAAGTTAATTATTTTAAAGGTGAAAGCAAACTACTTGATCTTTTATAAATAACTGACAGGTAAAATGGTCGCATTTATGGTACACATTTAGTTTTATACATTAAAATGTTTATTTTCTATTGTCTTAATATCTTTGTGATGAAATCTTTTAGTTTTAAAAGATTTAAATTTACATAAATTTGCCTTACATAAATATTCATTTATATATTTTCTTATTTATTGCCATAGGAGAAATTATGTGCAATTTAGCACCTTGAAATAATTAGGTTCTCTTTGCTCTGACACGTTCCAGGAGTCTGTGTTGTGGAAGTATCTGAGATGAGCTCTGTTTTAATATCTTGAATGAAATTCCTGTGAATTTGTACACTGTTACTGTATTCATCTCAAGCTGGAGCACTGTGCAGAGAAAACTTGTAAACTCGTTCACACAGCTTTGACACATAGGGGCTCCCAATGAGCCTCTCCATGTGACTTTTACAACAGCTTAGCTTGTTTCAATGTGTATGTGGGAGGAGGTGAGGCTGAATATACAATCCCAAGATGGAAACCACAGTCTTTTGTACTACAATCTCAGTAATGTATTATTGACTACACAGATCAAAGATAGTGCTATGTGGAAGGATCTCAGTCAAGAATCTGACTGTAGGTGTCATGAACAACATTGAAAACTGGCCACCAAAATCATATAGGTACCTTTGGAAGTACACAGCTTATAACCAAAAGTAGCAGAGTGACATTTGCATAGGCATGCTTTAAAATGGAGTTAGAAAACTTTTAATACTAAAGGATGGTAAATATTTTAAAGTAGCATTAATAGCATATAAATATTATAAGGTTTATTCTCAATTTTACAGGTTTTAATAACAATTATTTATCTGAAATTATTAAAATATAATTCAGTGATATTTACATCATATAAATGGATTCTAGGTAATTATAATTCTATTGAGAAAAAATTATACATTTCAAATTATTATGAATTCCAGCAGCTACAGTCTCTGCTGCAAATCTAGCAACTTTTATTGAAGTTACAGACACACATATATGCATACAAGGTTTGAAAAAGACCAAAATAAAGCAAGCAAATTAAAACATTCTATTGTCACTCCAAAGATAAAAGGGAAATTTATATAATGCTAAATAGAAATACAGCTATCAAATTATTAAAAATAATTTTATTAGGAAACTTTTGACATGCATAATTATCACATTCATCATAAGACAAGTATATATCTTAATTTTTTGTTCCCTTCCTTTCCCTTTAATTCTTCTACATTTCTTTTTATAAAACATTGTTTCTTTTCTTCTCCTTCCATTTTAACATTTTTTATCCCTGTTGCCTTCTCCTTATCCCCTCCTTTGTTACCCTTCCATTTTTATATTTTCTTCCTGCTTCCCAATATCTATCTTCCATTTTAGTCCTTATCTACTATTTGAGATTCTCACACACACAAGAGAAACTGTGATATTTAAACATTTGCTTCTGATTTATTTTATGTAACATTATGTTCTCAAGCTGCATCCATTTACCTCAAAATATCTCAAATTTTTCCTGCTTTATGACATAGTAGTTTTCAATTATGCATAAAAATCTCATTATCTTTATCCATTCATCCACTGATGGGCATATGGACTGTTCCCAAGATTTAGCTATTGTAAGTAATGCTGCTGTAAACGTGGGTGTGCACATGTTAACCTGGTATGATACACTTAACCTACTCAGGAAAATAACTAGACTGAGAATAGCTTAGTCAAATGGGAACTCTAGTTTTAGTTTTTAGAGGAATTTCCATACTCATTTCCATAGTGACTGTACTAATGTACACTCCCACTAGAAATGGAGGCTCCCTTTTTTCCCCACAGCCTCACCAGCATTTATTGGTTGACTTCTCATGAGAGTCATTCTCTCTGAACTGAGATGCAATTGCAATGCTGTTTTAATTTGCATTTCTAATGAATGATAGTGAATATTTTTTGCGTATTTATTTTCCATTCATACTTCATATGGAAAATTTCTATTAATTTCAGATGCCAGTTTTTGGATTAGGGTTTTTAATTTAAGGAATTCTGAATTTTGAGTTCTTTATATACTTTAGATGAATGTCTATTGTCTAAGGAATAACTGGTAATTTTTTCCCCATTCTTTAGGTTGTCTCTTCTTTCTTTGTGGTTTATTTTGTTGCGCAAAAGCTTTTTAATAAGTGGAGATTCCAGTTGTTGATTCTCTGTACTATTTCCTATGGGAACAGGGTTTTATTCATAATGTTTTTGCCTATGCTTATGTCTTCAAAAGTTTTACCTATTCTAACTTTCAGTAGATTTAGTGTTTGTGTTTTATTATTTAGATCTTTGATCCATTTTCATTTTAGTTTAGTTTGTTGAGAGGGACACAGGTCTAGGTTTAATCTCTGGCATGTGCAAAGCCAGTTTTCCCAGTACCATTTGTTAAAGAAGTTATCTTTCTTTTAGTGAAGGTGTTTGTCCCCTTTGTCAAAGAAAGGTAGCTAAGTTTGTTTGGAATTGTTTCTGCACCTTCTATTCTGTTCTATTGATCCTCAGGTCTGTTGTTGTTCTTTATGCTTGTTTGTTTTGTATTTTGCCAGTACCATGCTGTTTTATCACAGTAGCTTTGTAGTATAATTTCAAGTTGAGGACTGTGATGCTCCCTGCCTTGCCTCTGTTGCCTAGAATTTCTTTTGCTATTCTAGGTCTCTTCTGGTTCCATTTGAATTTTAGGATTGTTTTCTCTAATTGTATGAGATATGCTATTGATATTTTGATTGTGATTGCATTTAATGTGTGTAAGAGTCTTGAAAGTATGGCAATTTCCTTATATTGGTTCTTCCTCTCTGACCACAAGTAATATCTTTCTGTTTTCTGATATCCTCTTCAATCTAATTTATCAGAGTACTTTAGTTTTCAACATAAAGTTTTTTTACATCTGGTTGATTCCTAAGTATTTCATTTTTATTGATACGATTGTGAAAGGTGTTGTTTCCCTAATTTCTCTTTCAGTGAATTTGTTTTTTGTGTACAGGAATGCTATAAATTATAGAGTACAACTATCAAATTTTGCATTGTATTGTTTACATTTTATCAACACACTTTAGAAAGTAATTTAAGGAGTTATAAATTAGATAAACATTTTAAAATTGACTTTATTTTTCTCTTTAATTCCTTCCAAAAATTAAAATTTTCTAATGAAAACATATTAAAGGATTAATTTTTTCCACTATGATTATTTGCAATATTTTCTTTACTCAGCTGTTTCTTTCTCACCACGTTTTGATAAACATACATATTCTCAGATGTTAATTCAACTTTTTCTTTCTACCATGTAACCTGACCTCATTTCTCTACCTGTTCAGAGGAAAGGAGCAGTGGGGGATCTTAGAAGAAAGTGACTAGACTAATATATACTAGACTAATATTCTCCAAGCTAACTCTCTTTCCACAAGCCAACAGCACTAATGTTGCTGCTAATATAACATTAAATCATTTTTTATTTGTTTGATCCAGTGCGTTTGGATTTTGTCCTTCCATAATTACCATGTGTTTTTTAGGATGCACATATTAGATGCAACTCAGTTATATTGCATATATGTGTATACATCTATGTACAGTGAGTTTATGAAGTTCAGTGATATATCTAATTTCTTCTTGTAAGTATCGATATAATTTATCTCTATGGGCTGGTTTATCTCTATTGTGAATCCAACTGGATTAAGGGATGCCCCACAGAGGTGACTGAATACTGAATCACTAACCTCATCAATGAGTTTAATCCAATGATGAATTCATAGCTGAATGGGTTATTACGATGTAGAGTTAGTTGGAGAAAGAGGGTCAGAGTGGACCATAACTTTGGTCCTTTCTCTCTGATTCTTTTCCAACCAGCTCTGCTTCCTTGCCTGTACAAGGGGAGCAGATTTCTTCAATCACACTCTTCTGCTATGATGTCTCTGCCTTGGGAGGCAGCCAACAATGGGCCTGAAACCCCTGATACTGTGAACCAAAATAAAGGTCTTCTCTGTTAAACTGTGGAAGTCAGGTATTCAAGCAATTAAAAGCTGATCAGCTCACTATAACAAGGTTTTCATAAATAGATGCACAACATTCCTGTGACAACTTTATTTTACTAATGAATGTTATTCATATAGAATGAGTTATTTTTTGGAACACTTATTCATGTAATAGCATACTGAGATCATATTCACCCCTACTAATCCTGGTAGTACTTCCTTCTCCCTCCCCCAACCTTTTTCCTATTCTCCAATAATCTTCTTTCTATTTTCAAATAACCTCTCTTCTTTCTTTCTTTCTTTCTTTCTTTCTTTCTTTCTTTCTTTCTTTCTCTTTCTTCTTTTAGATTTTAAATATAGAAGAAAATATGCATTTGAATAAGTTTTGTTTATTTTGCAGAACATGGCAATCTGCAGTAACACTGATTCTTCATCAATGATATGATTTTGTGTAACAAATTTAGCCTGGAAGAACTATTCTATACCCTTAGTTCTCATTTTTCTGAATTATATATTAGTTGTATTCTTAAATTATTTTGCTTCACTGATTTAAAAAATCTTAACTGCTTAAATGGGAATAACAAATTAGTCTCTCTAAAAAGTACTATTATTATTATTACTGTTATTTCTGACAATTTTGAAATAATGTTGACTGCATCAATCTGAATGTTGGTTTTAACAACAATTTTCTTTTCTTTCTATGGTTTTCCTTTATTTTTTGGTGCATGTGTCCTTTTGACTTCTGTACTGGTTTGGACATATATGTTCCCTTTTATTCTCTAAGGATCTGGTCTCAAATATTTAGACATGGATATTTGATGCAATAGAAACATAAGCAATAAAATGTAATATACTTTGATGGCAATAGCCTAGAACTCTTTAGTCCAAGGTTGTTTCTCATGTTTTAGTTTTCATTTCAAAAATCTTCCTTCATATTGTCACTAGTGTGCATACAGTCACTATGTATTTATGTACAACTACAACTTACCAAATATTTTGCTCCATACTATTATTTGAATACCTATTCTTATTTCAGACATCAATTCTCTTTTTATTAGATTCATGTTTAAGTTGTTATGAAATATCCTATATGTAGGATCTCTTCTGTACATATTTCTGCCATTGATTTTTTATTACACCAACATAATGATTCAAAAAAATATGTAACACTGATTTTACACTCTCCCTTCTGCGGTTTCATGATGAGGATTCAATATTGACATGCTTTACAATTCATGCTTGATAATGACAGTTTGTTTAGCTTTCAGCCTAGCTGTCATTTGTACCACATATGTTTTCTCTCTGGTATCTTTTTGTATTTTCTCTTTGGCTTTGGTGTTCTGTCTTTTCAATGCAATACCTAACAGATTTTTTTTTCATTAGGGGCATTTTAATGATTTTATCTCTCTGTACTGAAATGAATATCATTTGTCCACTTTATTTCCAGGTCACCATCTTGCTTCTCAATTTATTCTGCTGAGTGAGTTTTCAATTCCAATTACTACATTTTCCATATCTAATTATTCTTTCTAGTTTTAAGAAAATCAACTTAATTCTTTTTTTCACACTGTCTTATTTTTTTCACTTTTGAATAGCTTTCTTCTTTTATCACCTTGACAATTTTAAGCCTACACATTATACATATGTATATTAACTATTTTGTTTCTCATGTAGTAGGATTTTCTGTATTGTGAATGTCTTCAAATCCATTTTTTCTATCCATATAGAGACTACCAAGGGGAAAGGACTGCACAAGTGACTGTCCTTGAATGGGCATCCTGTATTGTGTTGTGATATTCTCTACACACTACGGAACTATGTTGTGTTCTGCACTGACTAGTGACTGGCTCTTGCAGGAAAAGATAACCCAGACCATTTGTAGCATTAGCTGAGCTTCTGTTCTAATCGCATCAGGGCACAGCTTCTCTTTCGATCAGATCTTGTTTTCCTCAGTATTTCAAAAGTGCTGTTTCTGATAGCACCTCTCCTGGACAGTCTCTACACACATTTTCCAATTCTAGGCCAGTACTTTGAAGCAATATAGTGTAAAATAGGATTTTGCTGCTGAACAGATGGTAGCAAAATTTGTATTATTAGTAATGAAGTATGGGCAGCCTCTGTATACTATGTCAGGGCACTTGTCAAGATTTTTATAAGTAATGAACTGTGATAAGGTATTGCTGCATACCTATATACTGGTGGGTGCATTATCTGAGGGATTTGATAGTCCTTGGAAAAGTAAATTTAAATCTAAATCACATGACTCCCACTTAGTAAAAATCAATACAATGGAGAAATTCCTGGGAGGTGAAAGTACTTCAACTGCCTCACGAATGACTCAATGTGTGAAAAAATTTCTTAAGGCCACTATGGAAAATTATAAGATTTTCACTTGTACACCACAAATGCAGGGGAACAAGGATCCAGACTTCTTAAAGATGCACGAGATGTTAAATTTTATATTCCTGAGTGTTTATTTTGTAAATATTAGGAGACTGGTTGAGAAAAAATGAATTCTGAGACTTAGGCTGGAAACCTATTTGTTAATATGCTCAAGCCTGTTCAATACTTAGAGTTCCTAAAACTTGTGGAACAATAGAAATAGCCTATTTGTCCTCATTAATGAATTTCACTTCCACTGTAAAGACAGAAAGTAAGTGGCTTCTGTCTTGAAAGGCTTCTCCCCTTACAGACACCTTCAGTGCTTGAATAGAAGCTAGATCACAATATAACAGAATCCCCAAAGAGCTTGTGCTGTTATAAGATAAAAATCATTGTATAAAGAAAAAGATCTTCAGTTAATGCTTAATTTTTGGACCAGTTTTTTGTGATTTACATCTGATAACCTTGAAGATAGTAATATGCAATATAACAACCATTGTAGATTTCCTATCATCATATTTTGAAATTCTGTATCATTTTTAATGTTGTGCTTTTATTCTCTTTAAAATAATTTTCACAGTCTTTTTTTTTAACCAGGAATCAAACTCAGGACCTTGTGCTTGCCAGGCAGGCACTTATACCACTGAGCTATGTCCTGGCACCCTCTTTAAAATAAAATAAAATTTAAAAAAAGAAAAAGATCTGTATGACCTAGTCAATGTGTACTGATAGGAGCTGGAAGAGTATGTATGAGGCAAAAGTCTGAGAGTGGCAATACAGGGAAAGGAGAGCTTTTAGGTAAAATTTAGGTAAAAATTCATGTAAAACAGAATTCATTGCATAGAATCACTTTCTTTTCATACAGAGCCAATAGGAGATGGTGAAAAATGTATGGTTACATATTTCCATATATATTATGTATAGAAAACATATGGAAAGCGATTGGCTACCTCACATGTAGTAAAATTATAAGAGCTACCGTAGAAAATTAAAATTGTAGAATTAAAAGTGCTCCAAGACTTGAGAAACTTGAAGAGATGCACAATGAAGTTTTAAAAAGCCACAAACAAACTACCTGGTAGAATAAATTTAAAGGTACTGGCTATAAAAGTGATAAAGAATGAATTGTTCAGAATGTGCTAGCAATTTTTAGAAAATCTGTGGTGAATCTCCTCTTTGATTCATGGAATAAAATAGATGGTACCACTATGCATACTGACACTCTCATAGGAAGAGTAGGTGATAAGATCCCCCACATATTAGAGGACAGGTGGTGATGTATGTTCGATAAAGAACAGCAAGCTCAAGATGGCTGGCAGTGGACACACACATATAGCGAGATACAAAACGTTTTACTGAAATAAAAATGTCATAGGGACAGCCAACAACACTATTGCCCAATTTATATAATCAAAACAATGCATTACAGATGATCTGGAGGTGGAGGGCAGCTGCTGCGATGAAAACTAATTATCTTTTCTCAGATTCTGGATTTGAGCCAGTTTTTAGACCTAACAAATTACTGACTGATGGAAGGGCCAAACATGTAGGAGAAAAGAAACCACAATACCACAACAAGTGTATACAATTATGATTCATCCATTCCTCCTACAGAGACCTGTGGTCACTCACTCATGCAAAAAAGATAGAAAAAGCGGAACACATAGACATTCTGCTACTGGAAGAGGTCTAGTTTCCATCTACCCCTGTGGAATCAAAATACCATCATGATACCTCTCTTAAGGGAGTGGTGACATCTAAGCTGGGTCCTAAATGCTACTGCTTACAACCCATTCAACAGTCGCTTCCCCTGTTCCCAAGGGCATAACCGGCCTGGAGGCATAGTCGTTGGAAAACATCTCAGTTGCTCCACATCCTTTGGGTACAAACTGTCACACAGACAAAGTCAAGCAGAATCATGTATATTACCAAACTCTAAACTCAAAGCAATTTTAAAAAGTTATGTAGAACTCATAAAAAGCAGAGTTCTACAGGCTTATATTATTGTAAACTCTGAAAATGCACATAAAAACTACCAACTGCAGCTGCTGTGTCACACACGATATCCTTATTAGGGTCATTAACAAGGTCTCAGGAACATTTATGAAGAAGTTCATTAAGCCAAGATACTCTTTTCCATCTCTACCGTGAAATGCTTTGGCAATTGGCATTTTCACCTGACATCAGAGCAGGTCCAGTCACAGCTCTGTTGCTAAGGCCATGTGACTCATGCCACCATTAAAGCATCCATGGCAACAAAGAATGTCCACTTTGGTGGAGTTTAGGAAATCTCCAGTAACAGTAACAGCAGAGACATCTATGATAGGGGTAGCACCATCAATAACGGAGAAGTAGTTATATACATTTTGAAAAGTACTTCCCAGAGGACAACTAGGTTCTAGGAGAGAGGTAGAGCTGCTGGCCACAGGATATGGCATTGTAGTTTTCCCAGAACTGGCCATTATGGGCTGAGATCACTCAAACATATCCAGCTACTACCTCAGACAGGTCCAGAGTCAATACATAATAAAAATGGACTTGTAAATCCAGAACAAAAGTGCCAGTTGAGCATAAAAGAGTTAATGAACAGAATTATTTTCCCAGAGCAAGTGGCCTAGGGTCCCTTGTGGTCAACACTGTGGCATTATTGCCTTCTTATTGCAAGGTTAGGTTAGAATGTGTTCATACTGGCATAGGAAATATGCCCTTAGCATTCACCATACTACTCATAATCTGATCTTTGAAAGAGCAGCAGACTGACCACTAGAAAACATTGCAGCAGTCTCTACTTGGAGATGGTACCTGGGAGAACAGAAAGGAATTTGGAGGCTGCAGTATAATCTCTATGTCAATAACTATTAAATAATGTTATGTGCACAAGGGGCAGAACATATAAGTCTAAGCGCCTGTGGTTCAACTCGCAGTTCTGATGCTTGTCATCTTCAGTCACCCGCTTAGGAATTTGTCTTTTCTTATACTCCAAATTGAGTCCAGAGTTTTGGATTAAGAAAGAAAAGGTCTTCTACTAGCAACTTTTGCATATGAATCCTGCCAAATTTCCTTTATTCTTTATACTATAATCTTTCAATAATCAGGAGAAAAATTTGGAAGTGGGAGGGAATAATATGTTTGGAATTTTTATTAATTCCCTGACCACTTTGATATCAATTGGGTATATTTAGTAGCTACAACAGTGGAACCAGATAACACAAATGGACTTAGCACTTGGGTCACTCTAACAGAGTAACCACTACTGTGTTCAAAAAGTCAAATTGAAGTTGAGGGGAATCTTGATGGTTAGGAGAAAATGCAGAGGATGAATATTAATTGTGGCCCGTGACTTCTGTACTGTCAGGAGGTAGCGGTTTTTCCAATAACTTTCTATTGAAGGTTTCTCCAGGAATGAAACAACTGGGATTCTTCGAATTTCCAGAGAAGGGTTGACTTTTTGTGTAAAATACATACCTCTCTATAGAGGGAAGGGCTGCGGTTGATGCTATGATGTGCTGAACACATTTGTCAATATATGGAACTGAAGCCTAAGTTTCCTACCATCCAAGACGCCTTATCTGCTCACAACCTATAAAAACTTCGCTATAATTAAATTCATCTATCCAGACTATGCACTTCTCAGGTTAAAATCAAGAATAAACCCTTTTCTCCTACTTAAGTCTGAAGGGTCATCCTGCACTCAGATCTGATCAGGGCAAACCTTTATAAATTACAGCATCCAAGCTCAAGTCTTTCTTTCCCCATGCCTCTATAAGTTCTAAGAAGCACTGCCCAGTACACTTTCTCTCTGAGAAAGTAACATAACTTTACCCAGGGTCAGCTTCTTTTTTTTATTTTAAAAGTAAAAGCACAAAAACACTAACAAACATACACACAATAGCACAAGAACAGTACAAAAACCGAACTACAGATAAGGTGGCAGGGGATCAACAATGGTTATTGTATTACACGTTGGTAGCTTCAAAGTATATGCTCAGGACAATACAAATAGACATACAAGGTTGATCAAACAACTAATCACCGATTGTTTCCCACATCAAAATGACATGAGACAACAGTGCAACCATGTCAGCCACCCGCACATACATACATACCTACTCAGCTATCCTCCTCTTCCTCCCCTCCTTCCCTTCATCCTGATTGCTCTCCACCCTTGAGCAGTCTCCCTCCATACCTCCCAATCTATCGTCTCACCTCCAGGTTCCTACACTAATGGTACTAGGGTCAGCTTCTTGGCAATCTGATGTAATTGAGGCTAAATATTTTTCTTTTCTTTATTAATGCGTTTGAACTATCTATACATTTTTAAAAGAAATGAGTGTGGAATTCATTTTGCATTTGAGTTTGTTGTCACTGGGCTTCTACCTCCACCAGCAAAAGCTCTGGAATGTGGTGAAGCTCTTTACTGCTTCTCATGACAGTGAAATACATTTTTCCTTTCTCCAGATCACTGAGTAAATTTTCTTTACATCTTTGGTTTTAAATGTAGAAGCATCCTGCTTTCCTCTTCTCAACTTCAACTAGGTCTTAGATAATAATTTTGATCTCTGAGTCAGCAGTATGACTTCTCACAAGCCTCTGGACTGGGAATATATCGCCAAACCTCCAAGTTGCCTGGGTGATGTCTCATAGGGCTACGGCTGTAGCTTCTAACATCAAGGTTAACTCTTAGATCTGTGCATTTTGCTCACATTTTATTCACCCAAAATCTACAGAAAGTCTTTTTTGCTATATTATATTCAGGTATTTCATGCATGATTGGTAGAAATGATTACTTAAGTCTTCTTCAATGGTCATGTATTTGG
This sequence comes from Dinomys branickii, assembly GCA_004027595.1. Classification (NCBI taxonomy): domain Eukaryota; kingdom Metazoa; phylum Chordata; class Mammalia; order Rodentia; family Dinomyidae; genus Dinomys; species Dinomys branickii. Next base: position 42,014 of record PVLD010006632.1, on the reverse strand, counting down.
AATTACTCTCCTACATTGTATTCAAAATTAAGAATGGCACAGACTAATATTTATTGAACTAAAAATCATGTAAAATAATTTTATATAAGGGGATGTAATGACTTGACCCCATTCTCCATTCAACCTTTTAATAAAAATCTGTTGTTTAAATGCATACATTTATATATGCTGGTATGTAACATGTACATATCCATGAATATATGTATATTTTTGTATTACTATTTTTCTTTCTTGGGGTCTGTGATAATGTAATTGGAATATCTTCAATATGCAAACATAGGTGTCAATCTCATTGATTTATGAAATCTTTCCAGATTTCAACTATAAAAACAAATTATTTAATTCACATGAAATAAGGACTATGAATTAGAATAATAGAAACAATGTTTCCTGACAGAATAATTTGGAAGATGACATGACATACTATAGAGACATGTTTGGTATATTTTTAATAGAAACAAATCTCTAAAAAATTATGCACGATTTTGTAGCAGTCCTCATAGGTTCAAGTGCTGACTCTACCTCTTAGTTTTAGTCAGTGATTTTAAGACCATTCATCAAACCTAAGAGTACTAGCCCAGGTTCCTCCTCTGTGGAACACAGCTATCACGAACTAATTAGCCTGAAGATTGTACAATTGCCATCATTGTTATCTGAAATAATCACCATCTTCTTATCATGATACATTAACAAGTACATTGTAATTTTTTTTTTTGGTTTTAAGCGCTGAGGATTAATTCTACAACTTCACAGATATACTAGGCAAGCACCAAATACTGAGCTGCGTTCCTACTCCCTTTAATTTTGGACAGAAATAGATAACAAATCAAATTGCTGTGAAATATATGTAGCTATACTTTTGAAAATGAAATGGCATTACTACTTAGAGAGAGAAAGCTTCTTGGAAATTAATTAAAATACTTTCTATTAAGCATTTCAGTAGGTTAATGACTTATCATAATAAATATATCTGTACTAATCTTAGACCATTCTGTACAAGGCTGTGTCTAGATTTATGGTTTAATATGTCTTTGATAATCATAACATTTTGTAACTTACACTTGTGAAAGAAATAATAGTTACAGTAACTAAGGATTTCAAAATTATAAATATAAAACATAAGCATCCATTATTACTACTAGCTGCAGTAAAATTTTAATTTCTAGTCAAAAACTTTTTCAAAATAATTTACATTAAAAACCTGCAAAAAAGTAGAATTCAGAGATATTGCTAGTAAAATTTTATTTTAATGTATAATGTATCAAAACACAATTACCTTAAAATTACCTTACCCATAGAGTAGGTCTCTGCCATAAGATTAGATCATAACCAATTGTGATGGTTTATCTCTGAAGTTAATATAACACGACAACATTAAATATTGAATTCCTATCATTAACCTTTATAATTTAATTTTATGCTCACCAAGAAACATTCAAATATGAAGTTTGGCATCTTCTATTAAGTACCTCCAGGAAGATATTGTGGATGAGAATTTTCTTGCCATTTTATTTCTCACTGTCAATTTATTGGTATTCTGGCTTAGTATATCAAGCTTGCTTAACCTGTCACCATTTGTGGGAAATGGAGCTACTTGATATTTACAAATCAGTCTGCTTAGCTGGATATGAATTCTTCACCAGGGTTAAAGGATTACGTTAAGGCTTAGAGGGAAGACCATTCTGGGCAGCTGGCCAGTTGAACCTAAGCATGTCTGCATCACTGCATGCTCTATACATTTTTTCTTGAAAGTTTTCTAAGCAAGAGATTATATGGCTCATTTAATCAATATTGATAAGCATGTACAAAGCATTTCCTTTACTGCAGAGTGATTTAGGTCAGAAATACTGGACTCAGATTGCTTACTAAGTTCCTCTAGGTACTAAGTGAGGAGTCTAGGACTTTTTTTTTAACTTCTCTATGTGTTTTATTACTGGGCTAATCTTCAAATGTGTCTCTGACAAGGTTGTGAGAAGACTATATGTTGCTAAAAGATTTGGGGTAAGAAGTAACAGTGTAAACACTTTTCAATGGACTTTCTACATCAAAGGACAAAGCGAAAGGACAGAGCAAGTAGTTAGGGTCATCACCCTCATCTTCCTCATCGGTATTTTTGTTATTCTTTTTAGAAAACCATTGTACATGACATGAAAATTTAGATAGCTTAGAAATTGTTACTAGTTCATGCTGCAATAAAAAACTAAATACAAAGTAAATATATCATAAGGATAAGCAGAGCATTGCAGTGCAGACCGTAACACCTCCTCATAGAGTTCTGATGAAATTTCCTGAAATGTGTGGCTACGTAGACGTGTCTATTGTTATGGTCAATTTATCCTGTTTCCCAAGTTTACCATCGGAGTACAATCAAGTTTTCTCTATATTTCGGGATCATAACCTAGTGTGGTCTTGGCACCCTCTTTCTTTTAATATGGCTAAGTCCCTGGAAACTTCTTTACTTCAAAAATCTCAGAAAGTAACAAATGCTCATCAGTTCAGCAGGGTACTACACCCTATTATGAAACCTGGGGATCACACACTTCTCTCTTTGTCACTTCTTTGACAATGACTTACTATGGCTCCAACAGCCAATTTTAGGTCTCTCTGTCTCATACACTCTAAATTCTTATTCTGCCTGTAGCCATATTAGCTTACTTAAACTTACATAGCAATATTATTTATAACTTCGTGGATACTTTGGAATCAAGAACAATGTCTCTCATATCTTTTGAATACAGGCAATACTGGAACAATTTCTTGCATGTAGCTATGTTCAGGAAAATTTTATTGACCAAGAATTGAATTTAACATGTATGATAGAATTTATTTCCTAACTCAGCTCTTCTTCCTGGAAAATATCAAAAAGTAACTGTGGATTATAAATGGAGACATTCTTTGGATAAATATTGTATAGATATTAAGTGAAACAGGATTTTGACAATCTGAGTTGATTATCTTGTAAGAAACATACTGTGAAAATATAATCTTAAGGAACCTCTTTTTAATGTCTACTTTTCCTGCTTAAAAGTTGTTATGGTTGATACATTGTGTCATCTTGGGGAGCCCAGAGGTTTGACTGAGTTACTCAGCAGGAAGCCAGGGTGCTTACTTTGTGTACATCCTCGGCCTGTGGAAGAGGAGGGCATGGATACTGTGTGAGAGCTACACATCCCCTGGGTGGGGGTAGGGTTTTTACAATGTAAGGGAGGGAAAGAGGCTGCTTGCTGCCATTCCTCCTTTTTCTGGTGGGTTTTGCTGTGCTCTGCCATCATGAACGTTTGCCCTCTGCCATGTGCCATTCCGCCCTAGAACCAGCCAAGTACAGAACGAAACCTCCACAAACTGTAAGCTAGATAAACTTTCCTTACTTCATTTTGGGTGTTGGGTATTTTGTCTCAGCAACAAGAGAAAAGTAACCAAGACAGAAGTCACTTAGCTTTCAAAATCACTGAGTTCTTTGAGATTTTTTTTTAACTTAGTAGTAGCTTCTTTCTTATTTGATTCCCAGAATATAGTTATAGGGATTTCTTTACTTAATGTAAAAATCTATTCCTGTAGTAGGAAAGAAATGGCAGCCAAAACCCAAAAGAAATAAATTCATAATATTAAATCACCAGGGAAAATATTTTCACTGTGAGGAATATCAGACTATTAAATAGGAGTATTTTAAGTATCCTTAATTTCATTTCTATTCTTGTTCCTCCCTCCTTGTGACTGTTGCAGTGGAGTGACGGCTTGGTTGGGTTTGGGGTTCACTCCAGGGCTTGGTGAAGTGTACTTCTGGGTGTGTCTGGTTGGTCAGAAGCAAGACGTTGAGGTCTATATTTGTTTCCTTACCTTATTATTTCTGGCACTGTTTTTCTGCTGTACTTCAGAGCTTCCATGAATATAAAATAAAAACATTTTTGCTCTTTCACACCCTCTGCCATATTTCTGCCTTTTTCTAGCCATGAACTAAATTCACTGAAGCTGTGGGCCAATGTAAGTGTCTCCTCTTGCAGGTTGTGGGTGTCAGGTGTGCTGTTTTAGAATGGGACACTGACTAATACAATTCCTTTAACTTTATTTTTACTTCAATCAAGTAATGGAGAGAATTATACTTTGTTCCAGAGTTATTGCAATCTTGTAAAAGAAAATACATTTTAAATATACAGGTTGGTCTAGATTCAGAATCAGTAAAGTTCATTCTTGGCCAAATTTAAAAATAAGTATTTCATATTATCCTGTTAATCAGGGGTTCAGATTAAAACATCTATATGTTTTGGTTACATATTTATTAAGAAAATACAATTCCTTAGGGAAAATAGCTCTCTTTCTATTATTTATCAAGCCAATTGTTACTAATTCTATAAAATCAAGTAGCTTGAATAATGTAAGACCATGGAATTAGCAATTAATTTAAGTGATTCTAGAGCTTTCATAAGATAACTATTAATTGCCGAGGGAGATAAACATCATGAGGTATAAGGCGATTAAAAATAAAATTAGTCATTTAAAAATTGATTCTCCTTGATGTAATAATTTACATTCCCTAAACAGCAATGGAACTGCTACTAGTCACAAGTCACCCTTGTTATTGATACTGCTCAAACAGATGCATTCTGAGAAATATCAAAATCACATTTGTGGTTGATGAATGGGATGAGTGAGGAGAGAAGGAAACCAGGAACCACATATGAAAACATCACATTGTACCACATATTTATGAAATTTAAAAAGATAAATGTGAGATGAAATTCTGGAGGGTGTAAAATGCAGGAAGGCTTGTTATTTTTAAAGTAGTAACAAGTTTGTACCCATTTGTAATTGTGAAGATTTTCCTATAATTCATGATTTTGATTAAGAGCACATTACAATTTAGAATGTAATGCTGAGATTGCTTCAAGGTCTCTGTGCAAAAGAATGCAAGTTATACTTAAAATAATGGCAATAGACAAGCTTAGTCTTTCATTTTTGTTTAATGTTAATATAACAAAGTTCTGGTATTAAAAGCCTATGAGATTAAAAGGACTTTTTTGTAATGCCTCCTTTATCATTTCCATAGTCTGTATATCCATATTGAGTGTTTTCTTAATTGATTGACTTGCCTATAAAGAATTTTCACCATTTTTAACTGAAAGGAGCGAAACTGAAGTGTCTTTGGATAGTTCTACTGTTTTGTTTTAACAAACCTATTTGTTACTTCAAATAGAAGGTAAATTGGAACAACATTCTACAAAAAATAACTTGCACATATATCAAGAGTTTCAAATTTTAAGAAAACATATACCACACTTTATTAACCAAGTTAGTTTTACTCTATTAAAAATAATAATCTCCATAATGTACTATAAAGATAACAACTGATGTCCTATATCTAACTGGAAAAAAATATAAGGAACAAAGGCTAAAATTTGCTAATTACATTTTGGATAAACAGATTATCTTTAGATGTACTTGTTATATCTACCAAGAAATCATCAAATTTACAGAGGAGTTGTAGAATACATAAAGTAAAAAGGAAACAAATATTAGATGTGAACACGACACTGGTCCTAACAATGATAGGAATATCATTAGAATGATACTTCTTATGTCAGAGGATTGCAAAGTAAAGACACTATAATCATAGCTTCATTTTCAGCATGCTAAATTTGTTCTCATTTTCCTGATGCAAACCTTACTACCTAGCTAAACAAGGGACACACATGTTCCACTCCTCCAAAATGTCTTTAGGCCCCGTCCTACCTTCTACTCCCTTCCAAGATTCTGTTTGGATGACTAGGAGGAAAGAATATTCTAAATCCCGGATTACATATGAGAAGGAGGAATTGACTCACACGGTGCTGTTTTTGAACTGTTTATTTCTAGGCGGTACTTCGCCCCATGGGTCCTGAAGATAAGAGGTGACCACTACATATTCTGGCATTATCCTTAGGTAGTGGTGACCGCTACACATTGTGGTGTTATCCTTAGCTGCTCCACATGCACTGGGCTACCCTCATCTATAAATGTGTGTATCCTCTTTCTATGGGTGTACTTTGGAAACAGAGCTTAAAATATTTGCCTTTGACATCCTCCCTTACAACAATCTAGACCGAAAAAAAATTGTTCCCTTTCTCTTTTGTCTGATTCTTACATTTATATAAAATTATACTAGCAACTATAAAGAACTACTTCTTAATTCATAGAAAAAATGGCATTGAAAAATCTTTTCACTTGGGAAAGCTTGGCTTTATATTAACTTCATGTCATGTCCTATTTTAAATGTCAAAGCCTAATGTTAACTCTCTTTTTCTTTTACATTCTTAATAAATATCTCCTTCAGGCATGATAAAGCCCTATTTTGATTAGATAACATTCCTTCTCTCTGAGAAACAAAAAAGGGAAATGATCATAAATCAGATGTGTTCTAAGCACCTTCCTTGAATTATAAAATATCATTCTCAAAGACTTCTTTGATAAGGATTCTATTAGAATCTTATTTCTTACCAGCTTTTAAGGAATTAGATTAATTCTGTGTCATATGATTGAGTTCTTAAGTGCCAAAATCTAGCCCTGCATATGTTCAAGTAAGAAACCACATCAACTGAGTTACTTCTTCCCCAAACATACTGGGGACTAGAGGGGAAAAAGCACCACCTCTTATTCTTTTTTATGCTTATTTTTGTTCCTCTGCTATGTATGTCGGGCTGGCCTTGACCTCCTGCCAGTCCTCTTTCCTCAGCCTCCCCAGGGCTGAGTTTGCAGGTATGCTCCGCTTTTATTCTTTTCTGAGTCTTCCAATATCTACAAGAAACATGCTGTGTTAAAAACACCTCCTTTTAGTTTAAAAACACTCAGTTTGTTACTATATATTGCATTGCATTATATATTGCTAAAATGTTTGTTCATGTTTATAATTCTTTCATTATTTATGTATACGAAGAATTTCTGGTTCAATATTATAATTATTGCTGAGATGCAGAACAATCTTACCGGATAGATTTGGAGATGTTCTATTTAAACTTCCCCTCTCCTTAGCAGGGTGTGATATAAAGATTCCCTTAGTCTCATGGGAATGAAATTCCTTTCCTGCATTTCAGCTAAGAAAACTTTTGAGACAAATACAATGTCCTTGAAACAAATATTTTTCTTTGGAGTTGAATACTTGCTAGACATAAGGTAAAATTGCATAGGAAGGACCCTGATCCTTTTTCTGTTGTCAGAGAATGATCTGTCTTCTTTCTTGATCTTTTAACATTTTTAAATTATGTCAACAATTCATAATTTATGATTTATAACCAGAAAAAAGATCTTTAGACAGACTTCAAATTCTATTTTTTTAGTATTTTTCAAACCTACTCCTTTCCTCTACCTTGAATAACACTTACTGGCATATTAATACCTGCCAATCACATATAATGCCTTCAAAATTATGTTCCTACACACTTTCATTACACATATGAAGCAATATTAATGAGATATGATGAAATATAATAAACTATTCCATTAGAAAGAAGTGTTTTGGATACCTAATATATTTCTATTTATTTGAAATTATACCAAAATCTAAATGTAAATTAGGAGAAAAATTTAAACAGCTGATAAAGTTTAAATAGCTTGATTTTTAAATTATTTTTACTATGGTTGAAATTTCAATAAACTACTTTTTGATGGTAATTCTAAATTTAAGGAAAATGGATAATGCATTTTTCAAATATTGTAAGGTCAAAAGCTTTTAATTTTGTAAGGATTATTTTTCTGAAAAATTCTTCATTAATGAGTTCTTATCGTGTCTCAAGACTCAATCATTACTTGAAAAATATTTTCAACATCACTGGTCATTTGAGAAGTGCAATTTGAAAAATGCTGAAATTCTATCTCTCCTCAGAAAGAATGGCTATCAACCAAACGTCAACCAATAACAAATGCTGGTGGGGCTGTGGGGGAAAAGGAGCACTTCTCCACTGTGGATGGAGTGTAGACTGGCACATCCACTGTGGAAATCACTGTTCATATTCCTCAAAAAGCTAGAATTAGAGGTTATATTCTACCCAGCTATTCCTCTTCTGGGTATTTTCCCAGAGAATTGAGAACATCATAATACAGCAGTATATATGCACCCATGTCTATAAAAGCATAATTTGTCACAGCTAAATGTTGGAAACAACACAAAAGTCCATCATCTGAGTAATGGATAAAAAGATGTGATATTTTTGGACAATAGAGTATAACTCAGCTATATAGAATTATACACTCTATGTTTTTATAGGTAAATGGATGCATAGAGACCATACTCATAAATGAAATAAATCAGGCCTGCATGTGTAAGCATTGTATTTTCTCCCTACAGTAAGAACCTGAAAGAGTAACTAAAATCTGAAAGTTACAAAGGGTATCATGAAAGAGAAAGAAACTGCTCAAAAGGAAAGAACAATTGGGATGAAGAAAAGTAGAAAAGAAAGAAGAGAAATACACACATACAAGATGGCTAAGATAATTGGACTAATTATGTCTATTGGTTTATTGAAAGGAACAGTTAATGTTTAATGTTTTGACTGATTTTGCATGCTTATATCTGCTAATCTGAACAATTACTTTGAAGATAACAATATGCAATATCCACCATTGTTAATTTCCTATAATTTTGTTTGGAAATTCTGTATCATTTTTAATGTTTTTAAATTTTTTATTCTCTTTAAAATAAAAAGAAAATATTAATGAACTGAACTTAAAGATAATAATGTTGCAAATAAGCATTGTTTATTGATCCATCACCAAATGGTCCAAAATGCTTTCATATTTCACTTTGTATTCAGTAATTTAATCTCCATATTCAATTTCAAGTGCTATAGATGTGATTGAAAAATAATATGGTGAATGTTTAAATTTTAAAAATGCAGTGAAAGTCCCATGGCCAATCCTAGCATGCCCCTCTTCACTTTGAGTATATTTATTCTGTTGTCCTTGCCATGTTCTGAAGCAGCTGTAGAACTCCTCTTTTTTATATTTGTTTAGTTGCATTTCCTGGATGCTTTCATGTCCAACATCATTTAAAAACATTTTTATTGCAGCCATTTTGACTTGGGGAAGAGTTAGAAGTTCCACAGGCAGATCTGAGTAACGAGGTGGACCTAGACACACGATAATGGGCTACCAGCTTGGCTGCTTTGGGTAGCGCTCAGCAGCTGTATTCACCACATTTTTGATCACATCTCCCAAAGATGCTCAGCAAAGAGGACTTCCAGAACTGCTTCAGGAAGGGACAAGAACAAAGTGATGTGTCTTAGTGAGAGCCCTACTGAGGGGGCTTCATAATGAATTGTCTTTAATGTAAAAATAAATAAACAAATTAAAAAGACACACCACAGTTTTTGATTGTCTCCTAGATAAATGTTATTTTCAATTTGGGGCTGAAATTAAAATCAGTGTAAGAAAGCAGCCATGTCAGAGTAGTAAAGTTAAAAACTAAGAAAGTAGAACTGTAAGTCCAGTCAGTGAGTTGGATGGAACTAGAAGCATTTTATTTTTGGTCTTTGATACTTTATATGACTTTATGTTCATATAAATGCTCACTCACTTTACACAGTCTTCTCTTTCTCTTCTTATTTTTGGCCTTCCGCATGTTAGATGCTTTAGGCAGCAGCGCTGTTTTAAATGTGACAGACAGAGATTGATGTTCCAAACAAAGCTTTCCGCATCTTTTCAATTTGACTGTTGCATGTCTATTTTACTTTTTCCCTCTCTTCTTAAGTCCTAGGTCTTCAGAAATGTGTCTTTCTCTTCTATTTGACTGATGGGTGGAACCAACTTTATGAAAGCTGTTCAGGTAAGCAGGTGTAAGACTAGTAACAAGAAAGTACCATGACAAGATTTACATCGGATTTGATCGGAAACACTGACAAGAATCCTTTCAAAGCAGTCATTTGTGTCTGATGGTGGTAAAAAAAAATGATAAGATGGGTACAATTCAGTAATCAAAGTGCTGATTTTTCTAGACTGGACGGACTAAAACAGTGCTGTGATGACTGATCTTGGTCTCTTTTTATACTGATCTTTAAAATAAGTTTCTTCATTTAGAGACAAATGTCTATCTCCATCAAGTGGAACATTTAAATACCAAGTCAAGCATAATGGCATTCCTGATTTGAAATCAGAATACAATTTAACAAGTGATAATAAAGTTAATAATTCATGTATTTCTTGATGGTGATGCTCAAATTATCATAACTGAAATTGGCCTAAAGTTCCTTTTTGATCTTAGGCCGTTATGGGATAAGATTCATATGGTAAGGGGCTGGGGGTATAGCTCAGTGGCATAAGCGCTTGCCTGGCAAGCCAAGGTCCTGAGTTTGATCCCTGGTACCGGAAAAATAAAAAAAAAAAAGATCCTATGGTTTTGCGCAGTATTTGAGGATATTTTTCAGTTTTTCAGTTATCATGTTGGAACTGCTATCGTCTTTTGCTTTTGCTCTTTTACTTTTCACTTACTTTTTCATTTATATTTTGCAGTGCTGGGAATGGAACCCAGGGCTTCACACTAAGTACATCTTCAGTCCCTTTTTTATTTATTATTTTTATTTTGAATCAGCCTCTACTAAGTCACTAAGTTGTCTAGGCTGAGCTCCGAATTGAATATTGTCCTGCCTCTGCCGCCAGAGTGCTGGGATGACAGGCAAGCACTATCATACCTGATTTGTTTCTTATTTCCTCATTTTTAAAAAGGGCTCATAAAAACAAAGCTTATGACATATGTTTGTATGGAATTAATAAACAATCACCAGGGACACAGAGCAACATACATGGGAATGAATATTGGATGCTATGCTGTTACTATGTTCCTGCATTGAATACCACATAAGCTGGCCACACAAGCAACTTATCAGTGCACTTGGACCTGTGAGCTCTCAGGAGACAAGGGGAAAAGGGAAAGCCGTGAAACACAATGAGGACAAAATTTGCTTCCAGCAGTGGTAGCTGTTGACATGTTAAATGTAACTATGAAGTGGTGGAGACAGGTGAAATATTCCAAAAGCTTTCAGCCACCTCCTATTGTTTGGCAGTTAACATCAAATAAGAGCAAACAAAATATCCTTTAAAAAGAATGTGGTTCAGTTTTTCCTTCAATCAGGATGATGTCTAAATTACCCCAATGAAGAAAAACATACATTGTTGAAAAACAAAACACAACAATCAAAAACAAAACAAAACAGAGTTCCAAAAAGGAATTGTAACACACCAAAAATTATTTCTTGTTCACAGCCTACAGCCCATATGCTGAGTCTATTGTGTGTTGCTCTAAGGAGAGATGCAGAGCAGACGGTATGTTGGTGGTAGTCTTACTTAGGCCTCTCTTCTGTTAGGAAAAATTCCTGCAGTTTATATTTCTGATTTATTGTACTCAACTTTAATATACTTGGTAAATGGCAACTGTGATAATAAATGAAGTTAATTTATTAATTAAATTTGTGTATCTCTAAATCTTGTTGAACATTGGTGGATGTGACCAATGAAAAATTTATTCTCAAGGATGATTTTTAAATCTAGCCTGCCTGCAGACTTTGTGCAAATAAACCCCGCAGGTCTCAGATGCTGGAAACAGGGCCTTTTCTGTACACTCAAGGAGCAGGTCATGAATAATACATATTGCCTGGTAAAAAAAATCATTTTAATCCAGGCACAGTGCCACACTCCCACAATCCCTGCGCTCAAGAGGCTGAGGCAGGAGGATTACTGCAAGTTTGAGGCACCCTGGGCTACAGAGTGAGTCCAGACCAGCCTGAACTAAATGGCAAGACCCTGTAGTAAAAATAAAAATCTGTTTATTTGTTTATACTAACTGCTTGAACAATCTGCTGTAAGCAACACTTTCAGATGTGTCCAGCCAGACACGGGGGCACACGCCTACAATTCCACTGGAAGCAGAAGTAGCGCAAGTTGGAGCTCAGCCTGAGCAACTCAGCGATTCAGTGAGACCCCACCCCTGGATTCAATCTCCAGATCAGAACAGTCCTTTAGCATATATAGTATATATTAAACAAAATTTCTAAAGGATCACGACAGCAAATTTTGATACTTGTAAACAGTGTACAGAAATGTAAAATCTCTAAATTAATTGAATGTTTTGATAAAAGAAGCCTTTGATATCATATTGTTAGTATTAATAACTATTAGGGGAGGACTTAGCTAATTATTATGAAGAATTCATTTTCCTATTGTGGTATTCTAAACCAAGCAGCACTGAAAATACAATTTATCTAATATTTATTTTTTTCTTTCTCTATTTTCCAATATTCCATTTGAAGACAAAAAATAATATTGTCTCTCCAGATCATTATCCATGAATGCCCCCAATAATACATTAAGCTGTTCTAAATTTTAATTTTTATCACATAACTCTACATATTAAAATTTATTACAATGTAAAAGAAAAAAAATAAATTTAACCATTTGCCAATTACATTTCAATATGTCATCTGTTTTTACTAGTATGTGCAAGATTTTTTTTTTTCTTTTTTTTTTTCCGGTACCAGGGATCGAACTCAGGACCTTGCGCTTGCCAGGCAAGCGCTTATGCCACTGAGCTATACCCCCAGCCCCTTGTATGTGCAAGATTTGCCAAACTTTTTTCTAGAAAAAGTAGAGATTAAATATGTTATTTTTAATGGGGCATATACAGCTCCATCACTGGCTCTGAACCCTGCCACTTCAGCACGGTAGCAGCCATAGGAACAGCGTGGCCAGATTCTCGGCATGCTGAAATCAGATGGAGGCAACTCTCAGACTAGCCTGGGCCACTTAGCAAGTCCTACCTCCAGTTAGAACAAAGTAAAAAAAAAAAAAAAAAATAGGGATTCAGTATACTTCTAGAATGCTTGCCTAGTGTGCATAAGGACCCAGGTTCAATCAAAAGCGTCTCAAAAATAAATAAGTAAATAAATAAGCTGAAAAAGAAGAGGTTGAGGATGTAAGTGAGGAGTACAGCAGCTGCCTAACACACAGGAGACTCTGGGTCCCACCCTTAATTCTAAATAAATAAGGGAGAAAAGCAAAAGTAAACGGGGATAATAACTTCATAGAGCTACGTTTGAAATAAAGTGAAATATGAAAATTCCATTATGGCAATCAGAATAACAAAAGTAAAAATTAAAAACACTAATAATACCAATGTTCTTTATGAAAAGCAACAGAAATTACATTTATTTCAAATAGCATTAAACCAGTTTGGAATACGGTTTGTTAGATTCTTACAAAACAGAAAAGTACAACCACCATATGGCCCAGCAATTACGGTCTTAGGTATTTGCCTAACTTATTTGAAACTCATCACCATCTGCATAGAATGTTGGTGGCAGCTTTATTCCCATCAAAACTGGGAGGAACCAAGTTTTGACTCAGCGGTGAATGGATGAACAGTCTGTGATGCATCTACATAGTGTAACATCACTCAGCATTAGAGAAATGAACCGTCCAGCCATGACAAAACATGGCTGAATTGTACATTCATATAACTAAATTTTAAAAACCCATCAGAAAAAGCTACCAATATTGTATCATTTCTATGTATTATATTCAGTGAAAGGTAAATCTACATGGCAGTAAAAATGAAAGAGAGAAGATGATTAAATATAGCATTGGCTTTTTTTTTTTAGAAAACTTTGAAATTGCAGTAATGCCATGGTTCACAAAGGCTTCTGCTTGCAAACAATTTTGTTTTCAAATAGAAATGTTTGGCAAAATTTTGTCTCTGTTTGGGAATATTACATCAGTGATGATCATGACCACAGCCATCTTCCCCTCCCTAGCGCGAGCCTAGATCCTCCTCCCCAGAATCATGGAATAAATTGTTTGTGAATTGAGGAAGCACTGTATTTTGTATGATAATGTATGATAGATACATGACTCTGTGCATCACAAAACAAAGAACTTTATACCATAAAGAGTAAGCTTTAATTTATGTAATTAATAATTATTGAAGAGACACCATAATTGAATTCAGCCTAATATTTTAACTATAATTTTTAAAGCATTTCATTAAGAGTGTGGGAATAAGATATTCACCAAAGTAACAGTTAAAATTCATGATGTTCGTAAAATAATCAGAAGAAGCTATACTGCAGTTGACACTTTTGTGCCCCACAGAGGGTCCACTTTAATAGTTCTGATGTCCCTATGCACTTATAGTGGAGCTGGGTATTAAGTAATTGCATGATTGACAGAGGGAGCTAGGTTTTCTCTATTGGAAATGTGAACTTGTACATGAAGGAAAAGTGCTAAAATTTTCTGTGTGGAAACCACTCAAGTTACAGAGGTCATGATGATGCCACAATTGCCTCATTGTTGATAGACATGATTACACATAGATGAAGCTCCATGCTTGAAAATGTAATAAGCTTATATATTTCCCCATTTGTTTGCTAAGAAGACCTAGAGGCACTAAGGTTCTATATGCAGTAAGCGTGCACAATGCACAAAACTTGGCTTCTAACATCATTCTCCAAGAAAAGGAACCAGGATATTTCTTGAGAAATGGCTGGTTAGTCCTGATGAAGAAAATATGCAAGATAAACCAGAAATATCATATCCTTTCAGAAAGTAAGAAAATACTAAAATAAATAAATGGGCACCAAAATAAATTAATTAACAGTGGATTACAACCCAAAATACAAAATGAAAATCCATGAACCCATAGTGATTCAAGCAGATAGTTCACAATATATAAATTTCCAATGCCAAAATATTTCAAATAATTTACATAGGTAATGTGCCTTCACAAATGTGAAACATATCTTTCCACTCCTCAAGTATAAGCTCAGCCCAGTGATTTCATTATAAAGAGGACAGTAATGGGGAAGAAGAACAACTTTACAGTGTGAAAATGACAAACATTAGTTCAATACTTAGGCCAACACTGACAATCATATAGGGTCTTAGTTAATTTGCTAGTTATAGACAGACAATACCTGACACCCAAACTTAAAGGTGGATAGGTTTATTTCAGCTCACACTTTATAGAGGTTTCAGTTGGTAACTGGCTGGCTCCAAGGGCGGGTAGCATGGCAGAGGGGCATGGCAGAGGAGAAACAATCCTTGGCAAAGTTGACAGGAGGCGACAGCAGCAACCCTACCTTCCTTCTCCCTGCATCCAGGCTGCAAGCCTATTTACTTCACCCACACCCAGGGCAGAGGGTCCATTTCCACAACCAGAGCTATAGTAATTCCAATCAGTGGAATAATTTAGTATCACAAACCTTTATCCCAGTATCACACTCCCTAGATCCAGACAGCTCCATAAAGCTTCACATATGAGTGCATGAGGCTTTCGAGGGACACTTAGGTAAAATCCATAACATTCTGCCCCTGGCCCCCAAAAGACTCATACACATCCCTTTATACAGAAGGCATTTAGTCCACTTCCAAGATTTGGCAAAGTCTTAAGAGATGTGGCATTTCTGAAAGGCTAAGTCCAAGGAATCTCTTAGGTGCAAGTCCTCATACAAATAGAAAGTTAAACTCTTATAAAGAGCAATGGCACAATACAAACATTCCCATTGGGTGGCTGCATTCCCATCCACTGCAGGTGGTTCCAGCTCTCACGGCTTCTGTCCTGGGCCAGCTCTGCTCATTCCTTGCGGCTTCCTCAGGTGATCCATGGTTTCCCCTCTGGCTCCTCCATGCTGCTGGGGCCTCTGCTTTACACTCAAGCTGCACATGCTGCCCTCTCAGGGACACACTGCCTGGCCTCCCAGGGCTTTTTCTGAAATCCTAGTGGCGGTCTTCCTGAACCCACAACTCTTACTTTCCACAATTTACATTTACTTATTCAAATTTTTAATAATAAGCTTTAATAAATGCTTAATAATAACAAATTTTTAATAATAAAATAATTATTTAATAATAAATTTTTAAATAACTGTTTCATAATAAACATAGTTTATTATTAAATACTGGAATAAACGCCTCCCTGGCCAGCACAAGGTCCTGAGTTTGATCCCAAGTACTGCAAGAAATAATAATAATAATAACATAATAATAATAATCTGTGCCTATAGGGCAATGATAGATCGATAAATGGTACTTAAATTGAGTTCCTGCGAATCTATGACATGAAAGTATGTCAGGACGCTATAACTAACAATCGGCATTACTATAAAATAGTAAAACTACTATAAATCACAATACAAACCCAGCAAACTTCAGAATACGCCACTCATTCAAATGGAAGCCACTACACAGAATAGTTTTTAGAAACTGATAAATTAACAACTGTTTTAAGTGGATACATTTTGCCAAGTACTTCAAAGAAAATATGTGGAGTAAAACCATAAAACATTGAGTGCATCAGATCTTTAAAAAAAAAGAATTGAATTCTCAGATATAAATCACTTTAAACAGAAATATTTTATTTGCCCTAATTGTTTCTATCACGTCATTTTGAAGAATCTTTGTTTTTCTTTAACAAAAGTTAAAGGAACATATTGCTTAAACCATGTTAATATTTGTCACTTCAAAGCACACTAAAAGCAAAGTAAAAGCATCCTAAATTTATTTAATTCAGTGTAGCAACCTCTCAGATACCTGAGACAACAGAAGGAATAATGTTCATGTAACCTCTCAGTGTGGACAGTCTGTCATTAAAAAATGGAATAGTTCCTACCTCTTGAATTCCACATACCAGGTACATTAGGAACAAGAAAGCCGACTATCTAGGGAAATGTACATAGACCCATGATTAATTTCAATGTTTTGGCACAGCTGAATTAATTCCTTTTAGAGTCAAAATTTTCTGTGTGACCAGTGTTTACATCTATCCCCAAAAGAATGCAATGATACCCGAGGCATGTGTGTGCGTGTGCGCGCACACACACACACACTCGCACGCACACACATACACACAAATCACTTCTCAATTACACATCTGTATTAAGAAAAACAGTAAGGGATAAAATCGTAGCAAATGATGCCAACATCTGTTGCAAGCTGGAGCAGTAAACAGGCTTCATTCTCTCTTGGGTGTAGGGATCCAGTGCTTGGATTACTGAGCACTATGAACCAAATCTGAAGTAACAAATTCTGCAGTCCACCACCATTCTGGAACATGGTGCTCAGAGGATTTCTTTCACCTTTGCAGGTTAGAGGCTGAAAAGAGTGAAGTCCTGCTGGTTCTTGTATTCTCTTCAAGACATATTTTCTATTATCTTGTTGTTTTACTTTGTTTTCAGCAAATTCTTCTCTGTTCTATCTTTTCAGTTCATAGTTTTATTGGAGCTTCCTTTTCGGCCAAACTCAAAAAAATGTAAGTTGTTCTGCTGGGTTATTTCCTCTTGATTCTTAACATTGACCTGGATAAAAGTCCGCAACAGTAGGCATGCAACCAGCTCAACATTAGACTGCCTTGAAATTTCTTCTGCCATATTAATTGTTCTGCCAAACATAGTCTCAGGAAAAGTCTCCGGACCTAAGCAAAATGCGACAAATTTTCCGCCAAAGTGTATCATACATGGCCTGGAGTCCAACAGTCAGCGCAGTCCTTGTTCCTCACTGAAACCTCCTCAGCCTTTTCTTCGGTGGCAGCATTTTTATGAGGATTCTGGTCACCTGAGCTCTGACCAGAATCTCCTACCAACTTTAGTTTACAGAATCGGCATTCTCAGGCTACTTGTTTTGACAGCCTCTCCAAACCTTCCCAAACTCTTTCCACAAGCCAGTTCCCAAGGCTTCTGAACCATATGGTTGGGTAGCATCACACAACAGCCCCATTTCTCTGGTACCAAAATCTGTCTTAATTATTATTATACTTGCTGAGACAAAATACTCAACACCCAAAGCTAAAGGAGGAAAAGCTTATTTCAGCTCACTCTCTGTAAAAATTTCAGTCAATAGCCAGAGGGCTTCAAGGCAGGAAGAATCCATAATCACAGTCATGCTAATTCCAACCAGTGGATAGTTTAGTATCACACATCTTTAATCTCAGTCCCACATGCCCAAGATCCAGCCTGTTCCGCTCTATGTATGAGTGCATTAGGTTTGAGGGGTATATCTAGATAGAACCACAATGTATGGTTTGTGGGCTGTGGTATACAAGACAAGCTACCCCCCCCCCATAGTCTTTCTTTGAAAATCTAGTAATGTCACTCAAGTAATAAGAGAAATAATGGGCCAATATCAGTCGAGGTACATTCTCTAAAGAGCTTGGCCATTATGTCTCAAAGGTGTCAAAATGAGAAGAAAACCTGAGAAAACTATGATAACTCCGGAAAGCCTAAGGAGATCTCACCATTAAATGGCATGTAGTAATTTGGACAGGATTCTACAAAAGGAGAAGCCATCATGTGAAACCTAAGGGAATCCAGATGAAATAAAAACTTGCCTTAGTAATATTGTGTCTATTTGGATAATGACTTATGACAAATGTACCATCATAATGTAAAATATTAGAAAGAAGGAAAAGAAGATTTAGATTGTTTGGGAACTTGGTAGACTATTCAGCTTTTTCATAAAGTTAAAACCATTTAAACAGATGCACACACAGATGCATGCACAAACATGCTCACACACATACACACACATATTGCAAGCTGGATTTGATTTATAAGTAGTTTTCAGTTCCTTGATTTAAAATATGTTATCAAAACTAAGAGAAATGTTTAAAATGCATTATGGCAAAAGACACCTTGCTATTAATCCCCAATCCTATCTTTAGTTACCCTCTCCTGGATGCATCAGTGTGCTGAATTCCTTCAAAACACTGAACACATAGTTATTTTGACTTTGGAGAAGAACTGAAAGTTGCAGGGTGACAGATGTGAGTGCAGTGGACAGGGCCACACAATAATATTTAGACACCTCTCCTCTTCCCTGGGTAGCACTTAGCTGCAACATTCAATATATTTTGGGGCATACTTCCTGAAGATACTCAGAAAAGAAGACTTCCAGAACTGCTTGACAAAGTGGCAAGAACAACGTGCTAAGTGTGTTTGAAGCAAGTGAAGTATTCTGAGGAGTGTTTATGGCAATGTGGCTTTCACTGTAACAAATCTTTAAAAGTTTGTATTTAAAGAGTCGATGTATATTTTGATCACCTCTTGTATATTGTTTACTATTCTGAATATCTAGATGGGCAACATGTTAAGTATCTGTTTGCTAGTACTTTTATACCTGACATTGAATAGTCCTACAATTTAGCGTGAGATGCCAGGGAGCCACCACTTATCTTACCTATTTGAATACATGATTGTGGTTTATTCATAAATTTTATACACAAGTGTATTTGCTTGGAGGATTTTATTGCTATTCTGAAGTTTAGGTGATCAATCCCAAGGCCGCACACATGCTACACCAGTTTTCTGCCACTCAGTTATGCCACAGTCTCATGCCTAGAATTTAAAGTGAAGCATCTTAATGAATATATTGTTTAAAAAAATACTGCCTTTTCATTGACATATGGAGATGCTATGGTTTAGTCAAGGAGCACAGTAATAGAAGCCACTGAGAGACTTGTGTCAGCTGTGTAATTTGCTTTAGTAATTCTGGGTCTGATTCTTTTCATTTGTAAACTTAAGATTGTTGTAATAGGCACTATCCAAGGCTGTTTAAATATTCTAAGACTAGCTTACATGGATTAGACTTTATTTTTACATTATCCTCAAACAATATCTGTGAAACAGACTGAATTGCCAATTTCCTCTAGCTTTTCAAATAGCAGGAAAACTAATTACTTCAATTCAACAAATATGATTTGCTGTCTGCATAACATTTGTTGGGAAAAGATAATATTGGAAAAAGAACATGAAGTGGACTTTGCATATAATGAAATGCCATCCGAACACTGAAAATCTAACTGCTGCAGTATTATAACAAAGTGTGAGTGTAGAGGCTAGGAGTTTGTAAATGATACTGGTTGAAAAGGATATATGAAACTTACATAGTTATTCATATTTTAAAATGTAATACAAATATTTAAAAGCTATAAAGTTTTATCTAAAGGGAACAAGTGCAAAAAGTATACACCTTTTGGTCAGAGTTGAAAATAGTGAATCACTTTTGATTCAATAAATAATTTAAATATGACATTAACAAAATTTTTTTAACATTGTAAACATTATTAAATAAATATGAAGGAGCTGGCGATATAGCTCAGTGGAATAAGCGCCTGCCTAGCAAGCACAGGGTCGTGAGTTCAATCCCCAATACCGCCAAAAAAAAAAAAAAAAAAAAACAAAGAAAATGTTTTGGGGCTGGGGATATAGCTCAGTGGAATAAGCGCTTGCCTAGCAAGCGCAGGGTCCTGAGTTCGATCCCCATTACTGCAAAAAATAAATAAATAAATAAATAAATAAATAAATATGAAATAAAGTTGAAAGTGGTATGAGCTATCTGATGGCCACTTATATTGTGTAGAATATGATAAAAAAAAGAATACATAAATAACTATAGATGTTGATACATAGCTTTTTAAATTAATGAGAACTTTCCCAATCAGTCAGACCAAGACTTATTTTCTTCCTCTTCTCCAACTTTACCTCTAGCAGATGTATGGGATCTTTGTTTTATATACTGTGGATAGAAAATTGTGGTACTTCTCATTATCTTTCTGATTTCCTCATTTTTTTAAAGCAAGCTCAGTGACGTTTATTCCTAAACGCATACCAGTGTAATTATCAAACTCCAAGCTAAGTTTTGAGTTTAGACCTCCCCTCTCTCTAATCCGGAAAGTATATTCTGAAAGAGAAATGCTTTTCCCACTGTCTGCTCTTTCCTACCTTCTCTTCCTCCTCTCGTACTCTGCCCTTTCCATCAGTCCCCCTCTGCTCCCGCCCTGCGGGAAGAGACAGCGAAGCTGCTGAGAAGGTGTTTCCACTTGCATAGAGCCATCTTTGAAATAGTGACTAAGCATCTTCAGGTCGTGTAGGTTTATGTAATCTACTTTTACTTCAGTGCATAAGGAAAATTGGACCAAACATCTAATAAATAGGAAAAGAGAATCCAACAGGACAGCAGATACTACGTTAGTTACTAATTGTCTTAAGCTTCCAAATGCTTTGTTTGGACATTTCATCCCCTTTGTACCTTGGGTGGTATAGCCTTAACTGCCTTATTTCAGTCCACACCTGCAAGAAATGTCTTTTTCTTTGGTGCTGCCAAAACACCACTCAAAAATGACATAAATTATTCATAATGTGTAATTAAAGATTATGAAATATATCTGGACAAAACAAGAGTGATTATATTTTATTGATAATTATTTTAAACTCATGTATGTATGTTGGCGTGTGTGTGTGTGTGTGAGTGTGTGTGTGTGTGTGTGTGTGAGTGTGTGTGAGTGTGTGTGTGTGAGTGTGTGTGTGAGTGTGTGTACAAGGTAATGGCCTAGTTCTGCCCTGCAAGTTCCCGAATCTGCCTAGTCCTTGCACCCGGGGTTCTCACTGTGCTCCTGCATTTGCACCCGCACATCCCCCTTTTTTTTCCTTGGGAAGGAAGTTGTGGATTCTGTCGGCAGAGCATTGCTCTGAAGATTTACATTTAAATTACAAAATTTTCCCACTTGACTAAAAAGACTCCTTTTTGAGATACAAATCACATATTATACTTTGTTATTCTTAATTTTCCAGTGGCTTTGCAGTGGTCCCAGCATAATACCCAATTCCTTCTCATGGCCTAATGGATACTTTCCTGTGATTTTGTCTCTAGAGACATTTCTGGTATTGGTGTCCTGTCCTGAGCAGTCCGACTGCGATGAATGCCTCTACCCCCTGACATTAATTCTAAGTCATTTGCACCCTCAGGACCTGTACACTTACTGTTACTCCTACACAGTCTTCTCTTCAAATTCTTCAAATGTTCCTGCTTTTTGAACTCCGTTCATCATCAGGAGTAGTAAATGAGGTGAGAATTCATGACCAGACTTTCTACAGAAACCTTCTCCCACAGGGGACAGTTTGTTTTCTTCACACTACATAAGATAATCTTTATTTAGGTGTATGTTTCTGACCTATTTTTATCTCCAAATATAAGCTCCAGTGGGGCAGAATTCTTATTGAACATTTTCATTACTCTTTTCTAACCTGTATATATTCGTCAATAATTCAATCTTAAAGTTATAAGAAGTGTTCAATAAACATTCTCGTGTCCTTCACCTAGATTTATCATGTATGAATATTTAAAAACTCTTGTGCTTCTTTCTATCCTACACACACACACACACACACACGCGCGCGCGCACACACCTATATTATATTAGTCTCCTATGAGAATGAATTGTAGATGTCATTGCAATTTATCACTTCAGTGGTTATCTCTTTAGCAAGACATTTTCTTCCATAACAAAGATTTCAAGACATTTAGTATCAACATACTATTTTTTCAATAAAATATTGGGCAAAACTTTAATTTTCATGATACTTCTAGGTAAATGGATGCACCTTGAAAACATACTCAAGTGAAATAAATCAGACTCATATATGTATACATCACGTTTCTCTGGTATGAGATGCCAAATGTATAAATAATGAAGAAAGTGTATAAAAAGTATTTGAAATTAGAAGCAATTGTTTAGAAGATAGGGGCACTGGGGAGGCAAAAGGGGAAGAAAGGAAAAGGGGGATGAAAAGAATACACATAATTTAATGGAAGAAATCGTTCACATGGGTCTAAGTATCACCTTGTTTCTCTGGTGTGGGAAACGCAAAGGCTAAATAAGGATCAAAATGTATAACATATACTGGGAAATTGGAAGAAAATATTCAAGTGAGAAGGGAAACAGTGGATGGGGAGGCAGAAAGGAAGGAAAGAAAGAAAATTAAAAAAAAGAAGAAAGGAAATGGAAATAAAACTTTTGTAATTAAAGAGAAGAGGGGTTGAAGGGAGGACAGGAGTTTGGAAAAAGAAGAACCAGGAAATACTACCCACAGGTACAAACTTCCTCTAGTGAATGAGGTCATTATGTATATCTAAACTGTACCAAAAATTAATAATAAAAGTGTATATTGCATTTAATTATTCTATTTTCAAGCATTCATGTTGAACTGATATGAATTGATGTTTTAAAAATAGTTTAAACTTCCAAAAATGAAAAGAAAAGCCACAGACTGGGAGAAAATATTTCTAAAAGTTGTATCTGAATAACAACTGCTATCCAAACATCATAAATAACTATTAATATGCAATAATAATACTTCATTAGAAAACAAGCCCCAAATCAGACATATTACCAAAGAAGTTTTTAAGACAGTAAATGAATTTACATACATATATCATGAGGAAAATGAAAGTTAATATAACAAGGAGACATCACTATGCATCTATTATAGACAAGGAAGGTCCAAAATGCTGGTAATACCAAATGCTAATGAAAATGTGGGCAAATAGATTTCTCATTCAATGCTGATGTGAATGAAAAAAATACTGAAGCCACCTGAGAAACTAGCAGTTTGGTGGTTTCTTATAAAACTAAACATACACTGAATGAATTACTCTTTGTTTATATATAGCTACAATAGTTCAATCTTAGGTGTATATACACACAAAAGCTTCACACAGATGTTTACAGAAATTTAATTCATATTTACTAAAACTTTCAAGTAAATAAGATGTCGCTCACTAGGTTATTGAATAAACTGGTACATCAAGATAATAGAATATAATTATCATTCAGTGCTAAAATTAGATGAACTACAGAGCAATGAGAAGACCTGAAGGAAACTCAGTGCATCATTAAGCGACTGAAGCCAGTCTGAAAAGTCTTCAGGCTGCATGATTCCAACTCTGCAACATCTGCAAACAGTAAAAAGATTAGTAGTTGTTGGGGTATAAGTGATGGAAGGAACTGGTCTAGTAGAGAGGATTTTAGAGACAGTGAGAATTCTATGTGATATTACAATGATGGATATCTGTCAATGTACATTTGATCAAATATTCAAGACCAAGAATGAACCTTAATGTAAACTATGGACTTAATGTAAACTATGGCTGATAATAATGTGACAACTATGGGTTCATCAACTGCAACAGATGTACCACATTCATGGATAATGAGGAAGACCATCCACATGGCAGCAGAGAGGGTATATGTGCTATCTGTGTGCATTCTTCTCTTTCCAATTTGCTGTGAATCTAAAAATGTTCTAAAAAATTTAAAGTTTCCAGAACAATAAGATGGGTTTGTAGCAATATCCTGCTCTGGTTTTTAGATTTTTCCACCGATCAGCTCTAGATATTTCATATTGTTCAGGGATAACACATAATTAGTGATGATTTCTTTGCTGAACTGCATCAGGAGACACTAGATGCCAGCTTGTGCAGGTGATGTTAGCTTTGATGTGCTGAGTAAGATGATATCTGGCAAATTTCTTCACTGTGAAGTTAGAAAGTTTATCTTTGTAATTTATAAATAATATATTGTGAAATATTTTGAAGTATTACAGTCCTGTTCAAGCTTTCATCTAGTGATTTCTATTTTTTGATTTTTAAGACATGATCTTGCCTTGTTGTACAGTCTGGCCTTGAACTCACTATGAAGCCCAGATCACCCTTGAACTCATGGCAATCTTCTTGCTTCAACCTCTCAAGTGATGGAATTACAGGTCATATAGTGATTTTTAACATCCAATTTCTAGTTACATTATTACTTTTACATTTTATAGTTAACATTTTATTCTAAGAAAGGAGCCTCAGTTTATACTTATTTGTGTATTTATATTGAATATATTTAAAGAAATAATTTAGATATGATGTCAATATATGAGCATTCTATACACGAGAGAGGTTTTCAGAAAAGAAAGTAGCATTAAATATAAAAAGTGCAGAGAAAGGACTGAACATAGCTTGCTGTGTCGTAGACTGGAACTGGAATAGTAAGTAGTCAAATTATTTCAAATTTTTTGCTAATTAAATCGCATCGAAGTTTACATTGAAGGAGGGTTAAAACTTCCAATTTTGTAATGATTTTATAAATATATTTAGGGGAGCTAAACAGAATCTGTGACAAAAAGTTAAATCAATTGAAATTAGATTAATTCTTTGTAAAATGTGATGAAGAAAATAATTGTATTTAAAATAGGTCAGAACCAAGTGGGGTTTTTTTCAAGATAAGAAGGAACAGTTTGCTGTCTATTTCTGAATGTCAGTAGATACGAGGTACTCTAGGTACAAGGTAAAATAGGAATGCAGAAGCAAAGTTCTGGCAATATTACACTACATGCAATGACCTGAAACACTCCAGCTCTCTAATTACTTCAAGTGGTGGAGGAGACTTGTAAAAATTCTACAAAAATATTCAAGAAAAGAGTTACATTTTGAAATAGCATGCCATGTTTTCTCTCATGCTTATAGTTATGTATGTGATATATCTATATGCCATGAGTACCATGTAGGGACAACTATACTTTTACCACTGAGGAACATGTATTTTTCCAAATACCAATCATAAACTTAGACTCAGAGGACCAGGGACTTTGGCTCAATTCATAGAACTTTGGCTGTGCATGAATTTGTCCTGAAGTGGGTGTATGTATAATAATAGTCTTCCAACTTGCTGTTAAGAAATGAAATTAACCCTGTGTTTGTAGATATTATGTGATAAATGGCACAAAACCCAGAATGATCCCAGTGAATTTGAAGACAAGTAGCCTGGTGTGGGTATGCTCACCAGTTCCCTAGTTGTGTCTATGATGTGCTCTGCCCACACTAGTAGGCCCCACAGACCATGCCCTGCCAAAGTGGCCTCACTTTCCTGCCCTGTAAATAGTCTAGCACAATTGCACAATCAGTATCTCAGTAACAGAGACCAGGGTTAAACTGAGATTCCCTTTTTATAACTGAGTAACATTGAACAGAATGTATTCTACACAAAGTGTGTTCACTAAACACATGGAAGAAACAAGAGATGAAGCTGAAAAAGTAATTTGAGGCAAACACAAAACGATTCTGTTTAAGAGCCACATACTTCCCTGTTGGCTTGATTACAAGGACCCATTCATTTAAACTCTATACATTAGATCTGTTTTGAGAGTTTGTTTCTGTCAAAATATAAACAAAGTGTTAGAACTGTATCTTGGCCTATCATAGGGAAGTTTTAAAATTTTATCATTATTATTATTATTATTATTATTATTTGGTAATAAGAATCAGACTCAGGACCTTGCACCTGCCAGGCAGGCACTGTGCCACTGAGTTATCTCCCTGGCCCTAATAGGGGATTTTAATGGATTAGCAAGAATGGTGAATTTAGCTTAGTTTTGCTAGAATATAATACTGTCTTGGTTACTTTTCTCTAGTTGCTGAGACAAAATACCCAAAATCCAAAATTAAGGAAGGAAAGGATTATTTAGCTTACAGTTTGTGGAGGTTTCATCCATATTTGGCTGGCTCAGAGGCAGAGTGGCACATGGCAGAGGGCAAACACATTCACGGCAGCAGAGCACAGTGAAAACAACCAGAGCAAATGGGGGAGTGATGGCAAGCAGCCTGTTTTACTCACTTACATTGTAAACAGGATTCCCCCACCCAGGGGGTGTGTAACTCTCACACAATCTCCATGCCCTCCTCTTCCACAGGGTCAGTCAGAATGTATACAAAGTAAACACCCTGAATTCCTGCTGAGTCACTCAGCCAAACCTGTAGACTCTCCAAGTTGACACAATGTATCAACGATAAAAAGTACCCACTGAACATGTGAAAAGCAAATTTCAAAGTGATATCACATTAGTGTTTATTAGTACAACTCTTCATGGATTTAAACATGAAGGAATTTTTGAAATTCCCATAATGGCCCTGGGTGTGGTGGCACACACCTGTAATCCCAGCATTCAGGAGGCTGAGGCAAGAGGATTGTTATAAGTCCGAAATCAGCCTGGGCTACAAAGTGAGCTCAAGGCCAGCCTGAACTGTATAGAGAGACCCTGTCTCAAAAAAGCCAAAAAAAAAAAAAATAAATAAATAAATTGAAAATTCCCATAATTAAAAAAAAAAGCAATACATACATATTTACAAATCTAAATAAAAGATTAAATTTTTTCAACCAAAAAAGATTGATTAAATATCACTTAGTAAACTAAATGTTTCTAGTGTTAATTTTAGATATGTGTATCTATCTTAAGATGCATTATAGTGTACTTAAATCATTGATTATAATTTAATTTTGAATAAAATTACTATTTTGATTTATTAACAACAAAAGTAACCAAAGTAACTTTTTTGTTTACCTTGGTAGCCAGAAATCTAAAGATATTAGTACATTATGTCCATCTCGGTTTGTTAACACAAACACAAATGTACTTCACTGGGAATTTTTTTAGGAATTTAATTAATGTGAGAATTTAATTGCCACTGCAATTAAGGTTGCTGGTTGATTTTAAAATAGCGAGATTAATCTGAATAATTCAAGTAAACCCTGTGCACTCACATTAACTTATAATGATGAAAAATTAAGGTAGTAGAATGTGATAGATGTGGACAGAGAGGGAGGCAGAGGAAAGCTTAAATATATCTCATTGTGAGAGTAGTTCTACCCATGTTACCGGCTTTGAAGGGGACCAGAAATCAGAGAATGCAGGCAGACTCACAAAAACTGAAGATGACCTCTAGCTAACAGTAGGGGCAAAAAGATGGAGAGGGGTCCCTAGAACTGCAGGACAACAATTACAGCAATTTGAATAATTCTCTCCCATAGACTATAGTTTGAGAATATAGTCTTGCTGACTCATTGACTTTAACCTTATACTCAGTGAGACCACCCGAACTTCTGACCTGTAGAAATGGTGAGATAATAAGTGTGTATTGTTCCAATTTGCCAAATTGCTGGAAATTTTTTATGACATCACTAGAAAGCTAATAGAGCCACTGTTTAATTGACAAAAAGAAGTTAATAGGATAACAGTCATTTCTCAGGACAAGTACATAAGCTAATTTGACCTCTGTCAAACTTGCTCCTGTGTCAGGGAGTTCATTTCCTGAGCCATTGTGTAATGTTCCTTTGAGAGGCTACAAGTGATGTGCTCATATGCCATGAATTTTGATATCATTTTTTTCTGGGCAAAATTCAATAATTACAAATTCTCCCTAAAAGTTTTTACAGTGTTTAAAGAGGGACCTGATGACATTCATTTTTTTAAAACATAAAAATTTTTGAAATTTGGCATCAATGGATGGATGCATTTATCAAATAAAATAGATTACAGTGTAGAATGAGTTGCAACAAATAGACTATTATCTGTCCATTTAAGCTATAATACCAAAATACTATCATCTCAGTAGCTACTACACAACTAAACTTTATGTCTCACAGTTTTGGTAATTGAATAGTTTTGGCTAATTCGGTATCTGCTGAAAAGACATTTCCTGCTCATAGGCACTGATTTCTTGATGTATATCTTCATGTAGTTAAAAGGGCAAGGGTGTCTCTGGAATTTCTTTCATAAGATTACCAACTGCATTCCAGAGAGTGCAACCCTTATTATCCGATCATCTCTCAAAGATCCTCCCCTCTTAGCATCATCATCCGGGGCTGGGGTTATAAGGTATACATTTTGTGACACACAGTTATTCAGACTATAGCAAAAACATAGGAAATAAAGAATGTTTTCTTAGTACATTTTAATGTGTAGAGAAGCCTTATAATCATGCTAAAGAGGTAGTTATAATGAAGAATGTTTTATAATTGTCTGCTGTAAATTGTATAATCAGCATCTTCGCCACAGAGACCTGGGTGAAACTGAGATACCCTATTTATGACTGAGTGACGTTGAACAGAAAGCTGAGGTGTTCTAGGATCCAGTTTGCTGATTTGTAAAATGAAGAATGATAATAGCTCCTTCTCTGCATTGTTTGCAGGATTAAGGTAATGAATATAAAGTGATTACCACTATACTCACCACTAAAACCAAGCCATTCAATACACTGTGTTTTGTTAGAGAAATAAATAGTAACTGCCACCGTCATTATTGTCTATGGTACGCAGTCCCACTAACCTATGAATGCCCTGTTAATCCATTTCTGTTGCTATCGTCATTTACAAAGTTCTACAGTTTATGGAGCTGTAAACACAGCCTGAGATATTTGCTATTGGTTTCCTCTCACCTATTATCCTGCTTTACATAAATATAAATTGTTGATGAGAAAGTAAATTTTAAATTTCACTTTATATAGATTACCTTAATCCTGCCAACAATGCAGCGAAGGAGCTCTTATCACTCTTCATTTTACAAATAAGCAAACTAGATCCTAGAACACTTCCGCTTTCTGTTCAAAGTCATTCAGTCATAAATAGGGAATCTCAGTTAACCCAGGTCTCTGTGGCGAAGACGCTGACTACCACAGTTGTCAAGAACAGGACTATTCCTTATTTTTAGTAAAAATGTATAAGATAAAATTTTTGTAAAGGAGCCATTTTCTTACGTATAACACTTCAAACTTTTGAAACTTTGACCTTAGTATGATTTGCAAATAGAATTTCTGTCTCTTAGAATATAATATTCAATTACTTCGTTATTGGTGAACCAAATAACTGTACGAAAATTTTCTCTCAACTGTGTTTTAGTTTGGATTTTTTCCTCATGATTAGTTTTGTCAATTTATATAAAAGTATCCATTGTTTCTAATTATTATGTTTATATGGTTACTCTTATTGTAAGAATTAATCATTTATAATTTCTTAAATATCTGCCTAAATTCTTTGAGTGTATAAATAAATATATATATATATATATATATATGTATGTATATGTATAAAACATGATATGATTAGGTCATTGTTTTTTTTTCCAAATTTGTTTTTATCAGTTACTTTTTGCTTTGTGAAAGTTCTACAGTTTTATGTAACCTAATGAGTGCATCTCTTCCTCTGTGATGTCCTAATTGTTTCAAAATGTAGATAATTATTACTGCCAAAATAATTTAATTGAACCTCAATTTTATTTTTTCCTTGTTGTTTTATGTTTATCTTGTGTCTGTTTACATAACTCCTCATACTAGTTCTGTCAAATAGAACTTGAATTCTGTTTCTACACTATTCAGTGGACTAATTAACCACCCAGTGTAGCTCTTGAGCACTTGAAACCCTTGCTCTTAATAAGGGCATTTATAGTACACACAAATATGTGATTTTTGCTTTGCTAGTATCAATGCTGTCTTGATTTTCTTTCTTCAGTAGAAAAACAGTTTCATGGAGTTGGTGACATCTCAAATTAGACAACTTAATTGTTTATCAACTGATAAAAGTGTAGCTTTCCCTCCATTCTTCCATCATTTTTTGGACCATGGAAGACGTTACATACTGACTTGTATAATCTTGATTCTGGTGTATATTTATTAGTCATATCCTTCTTTATGTTTATGAATATGTATATATCCTTTAGTTAGTAATGTGTTTTCTCATATATGTGTGTGTGTGTGTGTGTGTGTGTGTGTGTTTGTGTATATATTTATGAATATTTATACTAACATTTAAGTCTTTATACATAGAATCCACCAAAAAATGTGTACTTGCTTAAGGAAAAGAAAGCTACACTGATGTTTTTCCAACATCATTTTTCCCCTTGGATGGGGGACCCTAGCAGGTATCACACACAACAGAAAACCCACTGCACTACTGGTGCTAGGGAAGAAACTGAAAATGCATGTGCTGTACTCTCATTGACCAAGGTTACCCAAGCAGCCATTTGCCATACTGATAAATGTCCAGGAGCCAAGAACTGCCTCTCTGAGCACCTCCTGTAGTTGTCCAGGCCAAAGGTAACTTGTATTAATTTCATGATGTCTCAATGAGTTTAATACTAAAATGTTAATACAAGTTTTTCTTGTGTAATAAATATACACGTTTTTATCAGCAGACTCTATATTTACTTTCCTGTAAGAATGGAAAATTGAGTA
Organism: Dinomys branickii; assembly: GCA_004027595.1. Classification (NCBI taxonomy): domain Eukaryota; kingdom Metazoa; phylum Chordata; class Mammalia; order Rodentia; family Dinomyidae; genus Dinomys; species Dinomys branickii. The sequence continues at coordinate 11,189 of PVLD010006632.1, read as the reverse complement.
AATCCCCATTGACAATCCAAAGTTATCACAAAAATGTATTTCATTAAAAATTAAGCATTGTTCTAAAATGCACAATATTCTAAAATTCAGCATTGTTCTGCAGTGGATGTTGCAATGAGGACCCATGTTGAAAAAGCCCAGCTAGGGCTGGGGATATAGCTCAGTGGAATAATCGCTTGCCTAGCAAGTGCAGGGTCCTGAGTTCGATCCCCAGTACCGCAAAAAAAATAAAAAATAAAAAAAAATAAATAAATAAAAGAAAAAGCCCAGCTATAAATGCTGGTACAGAAACAGAAGAATGTAATGGTTTCATAGGACAGTAATCTGCTCACCCCAGTAACACACCTCAGAAGAAGAAACCCAGAATAGTTTTAATAAATCAATAGACAGAAAACATTGTATGAGGGAAAAAATCCAATCATTGAAACTCTCCCTACTTCCACTATCTCTTTTAGGTAAGAAGACCTTAATGTTCTCTTTTAGTTTGACTTTAAACAGCCTTCTTCTGGCTCACCCTGCCTGAGCTCCATTTCCTTAGAGCATTTCTTTTAAAATACTTGAAATTTCTGGGCTGTAATATAGCTCAGCAGCATAGTGCCTGCCTGGCAAGCACAAGATCCTGAGTCTGATTCCTGATACCTCCCCTCCCAAAAAGAAGGAAAGAAAAGAAAATTCTGTATCTGCTTCTTTGGGCTATACAACTCAAGGAATCTTGGTAGTTTTGCAAAGAAGAAATGCCTCTCTTAGGGCCTCTGAGTCATCTTATTGTAATGAAACTATCAGGAAGGGTAGTTTCCTGACTTCCTAGCATCTATTTGAGAATAGACACTAGCTTTTTAATTTAGTGGACATAGTGCTCCAAATGATAAAACTGTTTTGAATCTAGAAGACATTAAGAATAATATATATTCCTTTAGATAAGACCAGTAAGCAAAAAGAGGTTGCATATGATTTCCCTTCTCCACAAGTCCAAAATTAATGCCCCAAAATCTATCCCATCGTTTGGTTTAGTGGAAGCTGAATTCACACTGCATTTTACCCTCACTTTTTTTCCGTGAATGAAATATTCCTTATTTATCTAATTCTTCAGTGCAGTTTTTCCTTTTGTCATTCTTCCAATCTATTCTAAATACACTTCCAATACAATAATTTTAATCCTCAAATGGCTCACACATGTCCTTTATACTAAACCTGGAATGGTTTATGTCTCATTTAAGATTGAAAGTCTGTCCACAGTTTCTGCAGTCTCTCTGTCTAAACTCATAAACTTTCTCTCAAATCAAAATCTTCTCTAGGACAGCACTACGCATGAGCTTTATGTGCAGAAACCAAGGAGCTATCCTCAAATACCTTCTCACCTTGAAGGCTAAACATGCAGTCATCTATCAAAGCCTGCCACTTTTACCTTCTGATACCATTGAAACTTGCCATCTCCCTCTTTGTTCATCGTTAGTCTTCTGTGTGGCTATTCTGTCCACTGCATGACATATTGTGAGTGCTCTCTTTTTGTACTATTTTACAACTCTGCACACTCCACTGTTAACAAGGTATAGGAACAGCAGGGATGAACTTTGTAAATAGAAACTAATGTTACAAACCCTATGTATGCATAGGACTCCTTCTGTGATATTACATCATATTTCTGATAACTTTTAAATTCTAAAAAAGTAGCCTACAATATCTTTTTGTATTATCTGACTTTACTTTGTATTATCTGACTTTGTATTATCTGACTTTACACTTTACCCAAATTCTTCATCAAATTGCTTTTTTCCTAGTTTTACCTTACCTCAAGACTTTTGCAGTTGCTACAATATTGTTGCTATTCCTTGCCCTACTTCCAAACCTTCATACATACTCTTACTGTAGTGAGTAGATAGAAGAAGTGCAGAGAGATAGAAAAGGAGAAAATGAACTATAATTAAAAAACTGTAACTTTAAGAAAATTGCAACTTGAAGGCAAAATCAAAGTTATCCAAGGTTATATTATTCTTTTAAACTTCAAGCCTATTTATCCTTTTCTTAAGAATCTTCAAAAATTATTTATTCTTCTTGTGAAGTACATTAGTAGTATTTATTTTGGAGAGTTAGTACATGGGTATAACATATTTTCATTATACTTAATCTCTTACACTTTATTCTTGTACCACCCCTCTCCCTGATTCAATCTCGCATTCCAAAAGTCTGTCTTCTTCTTTCCTATAATTATTCTATTTATTTATTTATTTATTTATTTATATTTCAGGTTTCTCATATAAGGGAATATATGCAATATTAACCTCTCTGACTTTTTTCACTTAGCATTATGATCTTAAATTACAATCACTGACTCATAAATGACAGTATTTTCTTCTTCCTTATGACTAAATAGTATTCCACTGTGTATATATATTATACTTGCTTTACCTATTTGTCTTCTGATGGGCCTTTATGCTATTTCTTGGACTTGGCCATTGTGCCCTAGGTCCCTTAAAGATAACAATAAATGAAAAAATGGGCAATCTAAATGAATGGACAATTCTCAGAAGAAGTATAAACAGGCAAAAATAGATGAAGAAATGCTCAGCATTCTTGGCCATCAAAAAGTGCAAATTAAAATAGCAATGAGATATGTTCTCTGACCCCATCCCCACCACCACTGCAAGAGGGACCTTGAACTCAGAAAGTTTGGGTGTGCTGTCTGAGTGAGCTGTCTGGGTGCCCTGGTCCTCTGGCTCTGCCTCCTGCTGCAATCTCAGGAACAAACCTGAATCTCCAGAAACCCAGATGTATTTGAAAATGACAAAAAGAAGAAGCAAAATGCAATCTCAGCCCAAACAACTGATCCAGAACAAGTCCAGGAAACATCAACATGGAAGAACATGGAAGTTACACAGCTGAAATCTCTGAACTGATAGCAACTGAAGTACAAACTACATCAGTCTAAAGAGAAAATCAGATTAGAAACACTTGCTCATGTTAAAAAAGAAATGACAACCATAATGAGAAATCGCTGGGTATATAAAAGAAGACATAGATAAAAAAATAGAGGAGCAAAGAAAAATGATTGAAACCTTGAATGAGCAGTACAGGAAACAATTAGAATGCATGAAACAGACTCAAAAGAGATATTCAGGAAATTAAAAATTCTATTGAAAGCTGGAAGAACCACTTCAATGAAACAGAAGATAGACTCTCAGACCTTGAAGACATTATTGCAGCTAGTGATTGTGAAGGAAAAGATCTTGTAAAAATAACAAAGGAACAGGAAATTACAATTCAACAGCTGCAAGATGAGGCAAAGAAAAACAATATAAGGCTGATAGATGTCAACGAAAGAGGAGGAGACCACATGAAGTACATAAAAAGTCTAGTTGTTGCAGTAATAGCAGAAAATGTCCCAAGCATGGGGAAAGAAACTTATATAAACTTAAGTGAGGCATATAGAACCCCAATTAGCTATAACCAAAATAAATCTACACTCAGATACATAATAATCAAGATCCCAGAAACTAAGCAAAAGAACAGGATTTTAAAAGCTATTACACAAAAGAAACAGAGCACCTATGAGGGAAAGTCCATGAGAATCATGGCAGATTTCTCAACACAGACCATCAAGTCAAGAACTTGGGAAAATAAAGAACCAAGAGTGGGAAAAAAACATATCAATGATGTCAATACATATCATTAAGAACCATTAATGTAAATGGCCTCAATTTACCATCAAAAGAAACAGACTGACAGAGTGGATCAAGAAACAAAATCCAACAATATGCGGCACACAAGAAACACATTCAACTGGAAAGGATATCCATAGACTGAAAGTCAAAGGATGGAAAAAATATGCCATGTGACAAGAACCCAGAAAAAAGCAAGAGTAGCAATTCTGTTTGCAGGTTTGAAGTCACAAGGTAAAATGGAGGAAAAAAGACTGTTAAATTTTCAAAGCATTTTATGCTGCTTATTGTAAGTGCTTAAAACAGGTATCAAATGAATGCATTTCTATTAATTCTTACTAAAATTTAAAACTCTTAAACGTTACCTGAACTTTATTTACTTTGTCAGTATACAATGATAAGGTTTTATTATTGAATTAGGAAGGTATAGTTATTCAGTAGCAAATAACAGAATTATAAAATTCTCCTTAAAGCCCACATCATATCACTCTGATATATGTGCACCCATGTTTATAGCAGCACAATTTGTAATAGCTAAAATGTGGAAGCAACCCAAGCGTTCACCCACAGAAGACTGGATTAAAAAATTGTGGCATTTTTATATAATGGAATATTATTCAGCTATAAAGAAAGACAGTTTTGGGGACTTTGTAGGCAAGTAGTCAAAACTGGAGTCCATACTCATAAGTGAAATAAATCAGCGGTACATGTGCAGGCAACGTATTGTATCACTGGTGTAAGAACCTGAGGGTGGAAATATAAACTAAGAGACATGAAAGAAATCTGTTCAAAAACAAAGAACAGATGGGACGAGGGAAAGGAGAAAAGAAAGAGACAGAAATGTATGTATGTATATATGAATATACATATATGCAGGAGGGCTAACATGGTTCTACTATTGTATGATATCACTTAAATTTGATCAATAAGCTTGTATGTCCGTATGTGTTATCCTGAACACACACTTCGAAGATATCAATATGCAAAGCAGCAACTATTGGTGTTTTTTTTTTTTTTTGGCTTTGGTTTTTTGTTTTTTGTGTTTTTCTGTTGTTGAGAGGATTAATTGTCTGACCAGTTTTGCATGTCTGTATCTGGGTTCATATATATATACACTTTGAAGATATCAATAGGTAAAGCAACAACCACTGTTGAGCCCATGTCACCTTGTCTGTAGATCAGTTTTGATTGTACTATTTTTTATGCTAATTTGTGTCTGTGTGTTAATATGTTTTTGTGCTTTTATTTTTCTAAAACAACAAAAAAAAAAGCCCAGTAGGGGAATGGGAGGTATCTAAAACATCAATAAGTGGTTGATAGTCATTAACTCAATATATTTACTACTGCTTTTAATGGTTGATACATTGTGTCTACTTGAGAAGTTTAAAAGTTTAAGTGATTTAGCAGGGGACCACTGTCCTTAATTTGCAAATGTCCTGAGCTTGTGGAAGAGGAATTCATGGAGAAGGTGTGGGTAGATATTTGGCATACAATATAAGGGAGGGAAAGAGGTTTGTTCCCTGCTTTGCTTATGTTGTTTTTGCTGAATTCTGCTGCCTTGAACTTTTTCCCCTGTACTATATGCCACCCTGCCTCAGAAGCCCCTAAATACACACTGAAACCTCCACAAACTGTGAGCTAAATTAACCTTTCCTTCCTTAATTTTAGGTGTCAGGTATTTTGTCTCCACTATGACAGAAATTTGGTGCTGGGAGTGGGGCCATTGTTCTTACTATACTTAACCATGTGGTTCAAGAGCCTTTGGGAATGGCTAGTGGGAAGATGTTGGCAAGGTTTGGAAATATTTCTTGAAAGAGTAGAACTGGAAGAGCTTGGGGAGATTCTGATCAGAGCTCAGAAGACCAAAAGGCTGATAGAAATCCTGTCAGGAAAGACTAGGTGCAGGAGCTATCTGTTGGGAAGAAGGACTGCACTGGACTCCAGATGATGTATGTTATGGAGTGACACATTTTCTGTGTTTTACTTGTATCCAAAAACTTTGCCTGAGACTTAGATTAAGTAGGGTAGACTAATTAATCTGGAAGAAGAAATTTCAAGGCAGCCAAATGTTGAGGCTGTGACGTGGCTATTGTTGGGGGGTTTTAGTGAGATCTATGTTGAGAATCAAGAGCAAAGAGCCCAGTGGGATGATTTGAAATGTGAGTTTGACCAGAAAGAAAGCTCCAGTAATGTTGTGGACTACAAAGGTAAATTTGAGGAGATCTTTATTGCTGAAAAGGAATAGGAGAATATAAAAGATGGCCTAAGGGCATCACAAAAATCAACATGTCTCCACCCTTTACAGCCTCAAAACTGCAAAACGAAAAGACTCTGCTTTGACAAGGAAGTTGCATAGTCTCATACTCCAGGATGGTGGCAGCCACACTATGCTCCAGAATGGTGGTAGCAAGGAAAATTTGTTCCTCAGAATTGGGTTCAGTGTGCCTAGTGATCAAGGCACTTAACCCCTATAGCCAAGGGGGCAGAAAGCCTGGCTAATGCTTCAGCTTGCAGCAGATTTTGGAATCATCTGTGTGGCACTGGTTTTAGGTGAATGTAAAATGTACATGTTATGGGGTTAAGAAGGTTAGCATCCCAATTTCAGAAGGCCTGGGAGGCCAGACAGAGTGCCCCTGAAAAGGGCAGTGTGTGAAGTTGTGAGTGTGAAGCCAAAGTTGCAGTAGAGACATCAGAAGTTTAAAAAGGCAGGAATGTGTATTGTCTGAGGAAAACTGCAATGAAAGGACAAAGCTAACCCAAGACAGAAGCCAAGAGCTATAACCACCAGAAGTGTCATAGATATGGAACCACAAAAGCCCTCTGGAGCTCATGATTCACACATTGTCTCAATGGTGCATGTGGAACTATAGGACTTAATATTTGCCCTGATGTATTTTTGGACTTACTTTAGTCCCAAGGCTTTACATTCCCCTGTTTGTAACTTTTAGAATGAAAATATTTATCTTGTGCTATTGAATGTTGGAAGTTAATGAACTTTTCATTTGTTTAGGAACTCAGAGCTAAGTTTGCCTTACATCTCAGAAACTTGGGACTTGGACTTTTCATCAACGCTGAAACTGTTAGGGCTTTAGCAACTCTTGCAGATGGATTAAATACCTTTTGCATAAAGGGATGTGGATGAGTCTTGGTGAGGCAGGAGCAAAATATTATGGTCCTAATGTAATATAAGTTGACAGACTCAGTACCAATTCTTAAGGATTGTTAAAACTGTGTTATAATGTTCAAGTTGTGAAATGATAAGAATAAGCATGTCTTTGTATATGGAGACCAGTTTAAAGAAATTTATCTGGTTTCCCAGTTGACAATGAGTGGATTTTAATGGTTGATTCATGCTGTCAACCAGAGAATTTCAAAAGTTTTTCTAAGTCTTTCTACAGGGGCCATGATCCTTACTTTGTAAATATCCTGAGCTTGTGGAAGAGGAAGGCATGGAGATGTGTGGGCAGACAGAGGGCATACAATAGGAGGAAAAGAAGCTTGCTTCCCACCCTCTTTTGTTCTTGTTGCTTTTGGTGTCTTCTGCTGCCTTGAACTGTTGACCCTGTGCCATGCCATTCTGCCTTGGAGCAGCTGATTATGGACTAACCATCAGAAACTGTGAGCTGAATGAATCTTTTCTTCTTTAATTTTGGGTGTGAGGTATTTTCTCAGCATTGAGACAAAAGTAACCATGACATTCCTGTAATATTTCTTTCACCAATGGAAATGACAAACAGGTAAACATTAATCTGTCACTTTTAACCATATGAACCAGATTTGTGATTATATAGCAAAATCTAAAATAAACCAAAAAATTGTATACAGTAAATAAACCCTCAATGTGCTAATTTATCCTGTGGAGAATATTTGAAATGGGAGAAAAAGAGATATGGAAGAAGAGCAAGAGATTAGAAGGCTGGAGGACAAAGGAGATTCATGCGAACTTTGGGAAACTGGTACAAAAAACAGATGGGAAAGAGAGAAGGAAATAAAAGGAAGAACAGAACAGAAAAACAACCAGAAAAACTAGAAATCATGTCCATATTCATGAAAAGACAAGATCAATGAATGAGGAAAAACTAAAAAAAAAAAACAGAACAGAGAGAGAGATATGTCTACTTCATGGTTTGTCTCTGCCATCACTGCTGGAGGGTGTCTGGAGATAGAGTCCACATCCATGTTGACTCATCCCAGCAAGCCAGCAGTAGCTTTGTGGAAGGGTAACCTGCACTTTATTTCCCCTGAAATTTAGGCTGCTTCTGGCCATGGGGCTGTGACCACCCTGCAACAGCTTGTGTACCATCTGTAGACCTGAACTCAGCAGGGAGCTGCTGGATGGGTGCAGCAAGTGTGCTGAGTTTGGAGCTCAGTTGGACCTTCTCGAAACTGGCTCCCCATGAGTCACCCTCTACCAAGGGATGCCTGACTCCAAAGCACTTACCACCAGCTGGTGAAGCCCGCGATGTCCACTCCTTCCTCCCACTGCTGTTGCTAGCAGTCATTGTGTGTCTGAAGGTTTGAACTGTCCCCGCATGCAGTGAGTCCCACAGCAGGAAGAAGCCACTGCTCCTTCTGTGTTGAAGTTTTTCTCTTCACTGTCCCCATGCGCTTCAGTTCTGACTTCAATTCTTTCCTGGGCCAAGGAGACCCACTTTTCTGCTTCTTTTCTTCCTCATGTTGCTGTATTACAGTGTCTAGACAGCAAGTCTCAGAGACGCTCTTTCTCTGCTCCTTACCACTCCACCATGTTCCCAGAAGTCTTAAGTTTCTTCTTGATTTCACTTCTGTTTTACTGACTGCAAAGTCCTCCCACAGAAGTCCCTGACATCTGTGTCACTTCTTACCACTCTAGTGGTTCTTCCCCTTCAAATCTCAAGTCCCTGTCTTCAGGTGCCAGTTGCTAGGGGCTGATCAGACTGAGGCACACAGTGCCTCCCTCCATAAGGAAGACCCAGTGCAGGGCTTCCAGGTACACAGGATGCTGCAGGCTGAGTTGTGGAAGACTTCCATTGGCACCATCTTTGAATACTATGAGCTTTGTTCTTTCTTGAAATTTATTGGCAGTGAGATTGAGTTTTTTACTCTTTCTTTTGTATATAATATTACCCTTTTGTAGGGTTTTGTATGATAAAAACATATCAGGAGGTGTCACCTCTGGCTGTTCTTTCTCCACCTAGACTAAAAGTCCCTTACTCTTTGTTATGCATCTTCTTAAAATGCCAGTAGCTGGTCTTTATCCCAAGGCTACTTCAGCTATAAAATCTATAGCTAGAAGACACACAGATTATTTCTGCTACTGTAGTATCATAAATATCATTGAGTGATATCTTTTATTTCTTTTGCTAAGTCCCATGATGCAACTATATGATCCCTGGATTTTTCTTACATCTTTAAGGCTTTGATCAGAAAATGGACTGCAAGCCTTTTATATTTAGAAAACTTTAGGTTTATTTTGCTTTAGTCATGTAGGGGCAATTGTTTCCTAGTTTCAAGAGAACACTCTCAGTTTTTTTCTCTTTATGGATAAATGGATTTAGTTGAGAGTAACTATTTCAGTTTGGTGTTTTTTGTTTTTGTTTTACACAGAGACCCTTACAAATATGATACATGCTGGAAATTAGAAACATTTATTTATTCCTCACCAATACCTTTTCCTGGACAATGAGAGTGAAAAAGCAAAGTAACTTTATTTTTAAAATGGGGATTGGAAGTAAGTACAATGGATAAAAATATAGGGAAAAAAGGAAACATTATCTTAATTTCTACTTATATCATTTTAATAGAAAGAAAGTATTAATTCATGTGCCATAAATAAAATACTGTAGATGTTTCTGGAAGTCTATTGTTTCAGACAAAGTTACCTGAACTGTCCCAGCGGACCAGATAAAATCAAATGGAGTCACTTATGCTAAGAAAAACAAACATATTCTCAAAAAGATGAGTTTTTCCTAAAAATAAAATATTCATAGCAACAATAAAAACATTCAATTTACCTGAGTCAACCTAAAATGAAAACAATTTACTTTTGTTTATTATTCCGTTTTTTTCTATGTTCCTTACAAAATCCAACTACTAGGTAATTTTGGTGCAGAATACGCATTCTATTTGTTAAAGGAGAGTATTGCTAGATTCTAGAATTGCAACAAAGCCCAATCAGATCCTCCAGTTGAATTTGTTGTAATTTTTCTCTTATAGCAAAATTCTTTAATGAATAATTTATTTTAGGCAAAAATTGTTCATCGGGTTTAGTAAATTTTTAATAATGGGCATTTTCAACGGAAAACATAATTCCTCCAAGGGATGGGAAGTAATCTTTAAGGTTTGAACTATCTAATTTTTAACACAAACATTTATTTACATATTAACAGACTACTATTTTTTTAGAAAAAATTACTTTACTGAGCCTTTGTGTCATTCAAAGATAAATTTAGTATTCTATGATAAAATGCAAAATTCTCACTCAAGAAAGACTTAAATTGCTTGGCAAAATAGTATATTTTCTTCATTGTAGAAGTGGTTTTATTCTTGCAATGTACATGTCAATTATCAAAAGTTATCCAGAGCAAATCTGAAGTGGCCACCACACTAAGGCAGTGAACAAAATTCAGTCAACTCATTCTAGATGAGAATGCAGAGTGTAACACTCGTTGTGAAAATCAAGCATACATATATTCTTCAAGTGTATCTTGCTTGTGATAGAAGCTGGTAGGCATAAAAAGATGGTAGGCAAAAAATTAAAATTGTGGCCAATAGATTAAAATGTTTCCCTGAGGAGGGTAGACATTTTTACTTCTATCCTGAAAGCAATATAACTATGGATAGTGCTGTGGATTAAATTATTTCTCCTCTAAATTATTATATTGAAGCCCTAACCCTGAAAGTGACAGTATTTGGAGACCCCTTTGGAGATCAGTAGATTTAAATTATAAAGTCCTTCTGATAGGGTTAATTCCATTATAAATTGAGACTTATTGGGATTGTTCTTTCCCTTCCCTGACAGGTAATAATGTAGGCAGAAGGCCAGGAGGTAGGCATGTATAACCTAGGGACAGAGACTTTACCAGAAAGCAACTTTTTGACACATAGTAGTTAGACTTTTAGTATTTTAGCCTATATATTTCCAAAAAAAAAAAAAATCTGCTGTTTAACTTCCCCAAGCCACGGCATTTTGTCATCAGCCCGAGTCAATGAAACAAACAGATTGTAAATCTTGTAAGTGGAGAATTGAATGCTGAGGGGAAGACAGAGAATGAAAAACCCCACGATTAGAAGGAGCAAAGAAAATTCCTTCAGGAACCAGGTAAGAGTAACACAGGAACAGCAGGCTAGGAAGCTTTATCAGATGAATATAAATAAGTGTGTGTTTGTATGTTTGCATGTACTTAATGAAACTTTAGTAAAGTCTCATTAGGTATGATTGATGTGTAATACTGTGTAGGAAAGTAAGCAATGTTTCCGGTTTCAACAGTATGGTGAACACACACACACACACACACACACACACAGACACACACACACACAGACACACACACA